>ONZH01014973.1:0-93132 GCA_900303285.1 Rhinella marina | reverse complement strand
CTGAATCTTTCTTTGCATCACCATTTTCTGACAGCTACAACCTTTTTATATTTCGCGTCTACAAAGCTAATAGGGCTTTTTTGCAGAACGAAATTTAGATTTCATTGTACCAATTTTGTGTATGTACGTTCAACTTTTTGATCACTGTTCTTTAGGTTTTGGGGGAAGCTGACCAAAAAAACAACAAATTTGTGTGTTTTTTTCCAACTGGTCAGTTCACAACATTTCAGACATGGCAATACTATATGATTTTTTTTATTGGTTATGTATTTTATCTGTAAAATTGGGAAAGAGGGCGATTTAAACTTTTTTTTTTACTTTTACAGTGGCAACTTTTTAACCCCCTTAGGGCTATAAACCTCGGATGTTTTGATCCTTGTCCTATTCACCTCAAATGAGATCTATTAGGATGAATAGCATTTTCCCCACTCCTTGCTGAGCTGTGCCTCGTGCACAGCACAGGAGGTGCTTACCATGGCATCTATGGGAAGCTTCAAAAGCATCCAGGCTGTCGTGGTAACTGATCAGAGCCCTATTGCCTTACCTGACAGATGCCGCGAACTTGCTGATCATGACATCTGAGAGGTTAAATGACGGGTTTAGTAGGATCGCCATTCTCCATCACTCGGCCGGGTGTCTGCTGTATATACAGTTGGCACCCGCCACATATTTCAGCGGGCTCACTGCATGAGCCTGCTCCATCCATTCCCTCCGCCACTGTCACATACGAGTATGTCACAGTAGTTAAAGACATAGATAGTCACAGTTACTGCCACTCTTGCTGCTGTCACCACTCTCCCTCATTTATAGTGAGTTGTGGCAAACTAATTTTTAACTTTGCTGTAGTATGTACATAGTGAGTCCTCCAGCAGAATAGTAAGTACATCTCTGGAGCATAATGCAAGTTGTATCAAGAAATATAGAAACAAAGAAGATTAATGGGAAAAAAGACCCCATGTCTATCTAGTCTGCCTTTATACTATTAACTATTGATAGATGCTTGTGGAGTATCTCTTACATATCTATGCTCTCATGTCATATTGATATAGATTGAACCTCTTAATTAGCAGTTGCTAATAATAGAGCACTACATTTGAATATTACTTACAATGCAAATATTAATGCAAATGTCAATATTAGTCTTCTTCAGCATTCCATGTCATGAGTGATGTCAATAACACAAACAATGGAGAAGAGGTGTGATGACACACCAGTGCTACCCCTGCATATAAAAGGACCACATATGTCCTGTGTTCTCACATCTCTGCACAGGAACCTTACTCCAGCTGCTCCTAAACCAGCACAGCATCAACATTGGTTTCTAAGTAGTATCCGGGGTCTCATCCTGCTGGTGTTCCTCACCTTACAAGCAAAAGGTAAAAGCTCAACTAAGGCATCAGTATTTAGTTAATTGAAATCTGTATATTTGATTAAAGTAAATTGTTTTGTGTACACCTATACCTTTGTAGACTACATGTCTCCATTGGTAACAGACTACAAATAATCCTTATGTAGTCCTAGTTTACAGTCAGATGCTGCTCTCTTTCATCTGTCCCTCTTCAAAATTAAAGGGGGGAGAGGAAGGGTCTAGTGTTTTGTTCTACTGTACATTGATTTCCCATCAATTGCCCTGTAGAAAGCACCTGACAGCTAGATACCTTATCTGTCATCATCCATATGAGCAGAGATTTAAAGGGAATCTGTCAGAAGTTTTTACAATGCTGAATTGCTGACAGTACTCAGGAGAGGCTGGGGAGAAGAGTACAAACATAGCTTTTATGGAATTTTCATGATCAGGAATAGTGAGGATATGAACTTTTATTTCTGCCAGACTCTGCTAATTAAATGCAATGGAGGTTGACTGTGAAGTTCTCTCTGCATTGAGTGATTCACAGCTCCTCCTTCTACTCTGAGTGACAGCTCTAGTGGTCTCCTGGTTGAATGCTACAGCTTTCACTCAAACCAGAGGTGAGAGGTTATGAAGCAGCTCAATTTACAGTGAAGTTCTCTCCACCTTTTCGGCATTTTCAAGTGCTGAATATGGCAGAATAAAACTTCATAGTCACACAACTCCTGATCATAAAAGCTCCACAAAATGTATGTCTGCCAGCAGTTCAGTATGGTCAATTTATATTACTGTAACTTCAATTTCCTGAATCCTCAAATAACATTTGCAAATGGCTCCCAACTATCATTGTTGGGAGTTTAGGTTCTTCTCATCCATTAGGGCGTGGGTGTAACTCGAATGATTATCAGATTAGGTGACTAACTATTAATTACCGATAATTAGCTGTTTTACTAATTATTAACCTCATACATGATATTGTGCTAGCATTAAAAGAGCCATAGAAATGTTTTGCACTTGTTTCTACACATTTTATGATAATTTTTTTACCTGGCATATTTTTAAAAACTAATGCATGAATTACTTTTTTTGTTCTGGTGTGTTTTTTTTTAACTATAGAGAATGACGTGGAAAACATCTGAAAAAATGCCAACATTTTTTTTTAAATCAGATCATTTTATTGAAAGTTTTTCAACATACAAAAGTATACATAGTACAAAATGTACAAAAATGTACATAAGGTGGTGAACCACCTCCCAACAAATACCCATCTCCAAAAGCTGTGTTTAAAACAATTCCTCCATTTAGCACGACCACCCCCTCATTATTACACCTGTCCATCAGTGGCCTCCATTGAGTAACAGTGAGCACGGTTCAGGAGACCATTTCAAGCGCAGTGCCCATGGACAGGTTATATGCCCATTGGTGGATCAGGCATCTTGAAGGTTATCTTTTAACTACAGGTCCATGCAAGGAATTCAGAGCTCTGGTGAATAAAGGCTGAGCAGTGACTGCTTGAAAAATAGAAAAATTAATCAGCAGGAAATACGGGACCTACTGTACATGTAATAGTTGAAAATGAAGCATACTGTTCTTCTGAGAATGTTCTCTTAAGATGATATTTCATTGTGATGATTTACTAAAGCCGAATGTATACTTAGTTTAATTCATTATTTCTTTTTCTTTTTCTTTTGCTTCTTTAGTGCATTGTCAAGGTGAGTTTATATTCATTTATCTCTTTGCGAATTGTGATGATTAATTTAAAGGCTATGGACACTTTTGAGGGCATTTGTTTTTGATTGCATTTTACTCATTTTGGATTAAATATTATGTTTTCAATAGGATTTCCTGACCACAAAACACTTATTTGAGCCATATACATAGCAGTTCGATTGAGAATTGAGCTATAATGAGTGTTTATGAAGTCAGGAGACCAGAGATAAGAGCTACAGATAGGCCATCAATATCTTTGCCCTGAAGTCCCTTTAAGTCATTTAGTTGCATGGGGGCAAAATTTAGGTAATTTGAATAGCCCCTTTAATGAAAGAGATTCCAAACTGTGGCTAATTTCTGACAGCCGTGACAGGGGCACACTTTTAAAGTTGTAGGGTGAACTGAGATATAGGGGTTGTGCAGGCCATTTTATTATTGACTCTATCCTTAGGATAGGTCACCTGTTTGAAGATGAGGCGGCGCTCCCACGCAAGTGCCTGCTTCCTGTTCATTACTCTACACGTTGTCTCCCTTGCAGAGTAGTGTAGGTACAAGTATTCACTCCATTCAAGCAAATCGAGCGAGTATTTGTTATGACGCTTCACTACTGAGATGATTCACAGTGTAATGGAGCTCTGCCTCCTCTTCAAACAGCTGATCGGTGGAGGTACTGGGTTTTGGTTCCCCCACCAATCAGAAATTGATGACCTATCCTGCCTACACAAACCCTTTAAGCTGAGTAGAAATGATGGTGTGAAGTGCCTACAACAGATCTCTGTCGTCATTGATTGGACAGTATTAGGCTGTATAGAGACACACCCTATTGACAAGGGGAAACATTCAGTTAATTTAGACATTTTCAGGAAAAATAACAGAGAAGTATCACAAAGGAGAGTTCTTAGAAATGATGTTTCAGAAAACCTTTCTCATGGAGAGAGAGAAGGTCTTTTTCAAAGGGATTGTCATTGTGGAGTAACATTAGACCGTGTGTCTAGACCTCAACCAGCAAATCACCTACTACACCATCAACTCTTTGAATTCAAGAGTTGGATTTGAACAGTTGCTGCCAGATTTCCTGCACAGATGACAGCTGATTGCGGAGGTCTGGTGGCAGGACACCCTGTGTACAGCTTATGGTTGAGAGACTCAAATATAAAACAAAAAAGTTGTTGGCTGAAGGTGAAAACTAGTGTTGAGCAAGCACCTCTGTGCTCGAATGCTTGGGTGCTCTGGCCAAGCACTAGGGGTTGCTCGAGTGGTCGGCCGAGCACCTGAGCATAATGTTAGTCAATGGGACTAAACCAGGCACCCCCCACTTGGAAGAGGGGAGGGTGTCTGGTTAATAGAAAAAGGTCAGAATCGTGACTTCTCCTCTTTTACGCCTTTCACTCGTAAAAGTTTGCTAATTAACTGAATTTGTACGCATTAGCGCACGATGCGTTTGCATTAGCATACAAATTCATACACATTAGCATACAAATCAACATTACAGTGCGGGGAAGAGACTCGAGTATTGCGCTCGAGTACACTCGGTGTTCGCCCGAACACCGAGTGGACCCGAGCGTAGACATGCTCGGCCGAACAGCGAGTTCCGGCCAAGCATGCTTGCTCAACACTAGGGAAACCTCTTTAAAGGGAATCTGTCTGCTCCACCCCCTCTCCCCCTTCAACTAGCCCAAGCAGTGGAGTTTGCAATTAAGTAATTTCTATCTTCATACTTGGTTGTTTCTGACGCTGTGCTCTCACAAACCTCCAGGAAAATGCATTGAGAGGACTCCTCCTTAAGTCCCCTCCATTATGTGTGTGAGTGTGGGAGTCCTCTCAATGCAATAAGCTGCCAGTTTATGAGAGGAAATTGATGGAATGCAAGCAAGTATGAAGATAGAAAGGACATGTTTGGACTATACACAGCTTTCTCTAGTTTGGAGGGCATTTCGGAGCTGATAGATTCCTTTTAAGCTCATTACTGCACTGATTTATTGAGTATTCACATTCATGTGACTAATTAGTCCTCCTATTTCAGTCAGTAATCAGTCACTGTGTAGGATCATCTCTCTGCATTAGATGTATAATTATATTTCACTCTTTTCTTCATAGACCCCACAGCAAATGCAACTACGACAGCAACTACAACAGCAACTACAACAGCGGCACCATGTAAGTATTAAAGGGGTTTTCCAATTTTACAAACAGTCCCCCCATCATCCGTGTACTGGGAAAAGCAGCAGCGGCAGTGCGGGGTCCAGGAGCAGCGTCGGGAGTGGGGGAAGTATATTACCTGTGAGGGGCCCGGCACATGGCGGGCTGTTCGAGAAATTGGATAACCCCTTTAAACCCTTATAACCGTTATATATGTGCATTGATTGTATACCCTCTCATGACATTCTTGAAATCTTCACTTTACATTGTGCTTTCTAAGGCTACTTTCACATCTGCGTTTTTCCTTTCTAGTATTGAGATCCGTCATAGGATCTCAATACCAAAGGAAAACGCTTCAGTTTTGTCCCCATTCATTGTCAATGGAGACAAAACTGAACCGAATGGAGGGCACCAGAATGCTTTTAATTTCATTTGGTTGTGTTCCCATGCCGGACAGAAAACTGCTACGGAACAAGACAGATCTGGCATGAAAAACACTGTAGGTCAATGGTGCCGGATCCATTTTCTTTTGTGGTCATTTTAGAGATAATACAACCGGATCCATTCATAACAGGTGCAGCCAGTTGTATTATCCTAATGGAAGCGTTTTTGCTGATCCCTGCCGGATCTAGAAAAAGCGCAGATGTGAAAGTAGCTTAAGCTGTAGTTATTATGTGGCGATATATGGACAGGAAATGGAAAGTGGGGGGAAAGGTTCCTTTTCTCATTGGCCAGGGCCTCATTTTCTATTACATTGACTATGCCTTATTTGTATTATCCATTGTAATTTTGCATTTCATCTTTTAGCAGATAGAATTACTCCTGCAGAGGTCGCCATCATTGTCTTGGCCGCGATCATCCTCTTTTTGTTACTTCTCATGCCCTGTGGCTTCGTAAGTAAATGTGCAAAATCAGTATATTACCTCCAAAACAATTCATTTTTTTTTTACAATATAGCCACCATTGCAGGCTGGTGGAGGACATAGAACCCCCTCAATAACATGCCTATTATAGGTCAGAGTGGAGACCTTCTGCAAAGGAGACCATAAATACGTATCATACCTTAAGATATGTAGCATAAGACGACCTGCTATTCTTTAAAAACATAATTTCATGATACTCTGCCATGAGATGCTTATCCTGTATGTCCAACCTATCAAGAGTTTTGCTGGGTATTGTATTGTACTGATTTCAAGAGAAATGGAAGTCCTTAACCTCTAATAAAAGTAAGGGTGGACACATCTGTAGAGTGGCACCCTTCCTGCCAGCCATAAACCATAATAACTTTACAGCCCTTTACTTGGTAATTACGATAGTTGACTCCACAAACACCCAACATCCACATTGTCTAACCAAATATTTCATTTTTTTTATAGTTTATATTCTTTAGAAACTGAAAATAATTGAAGACTCTCAAACCAGAGAACTAGCATGAAGAACCCTTACCTTGTATAGTACCTCCTGAATATGTATACAGTCATGGCAATGTTGGTGAAATCAAAGGAGGTGGAAAGTCCCAGGTGGCATTATTGTAGGACCTAAGTATTTCCATCCATGAAGAAACATCACCATATTGCTTCTGGACATGTCATGTTTGATCTTGAGCCATGAAGGGTTCTGAGCATCTGCAAGCCATTTAATTAAATTTATTTCTTTAAAATAATCTTATAATAAATAATCTAAAGATAATCTGGTGTTGTGCATGTATCTAAGGGCAATCTGCATCAATATGATGACCATCACGCATCAATTCGTTACATACATTAGACAATCAATCAGTGACTACTCTGACTTATCAAGGACTACTGATGTACCGTACAACTTCCATTAAGAAATATTGTATTCAAGGGGTTGTTCCAAGATAGAAATTTTAAGAATGGGTATCCCATGTCCCCTTATGAATGGAGCTTCAGGTCAATTATGTGCATTGCTGCTCCATCACTTCTCTATGTGACTGCTGGAGGTAGCTGAGCATCAGTAGGATCCATCATCAAGACCCCGACCAATCCAATACTTTCTACAAGATAGGGAATACATTTTTATCTTAGCACAAGCCCTTTCCTTACTGTATAGGTAAGATATGTGTAGCATTACTTGACTATATTGTAATAGCTGTGGGGGTGGACCCATTATGCCAACTAACCAGTTTGGCTTTGGCTAGTCCTAAGTGTGTTATCCTGGTGTTCCCCTTGTTTTCACCCTTTAACCCATATGCAGAGATCTTATCTTTGCTGCAGAAGAGCAACCAATCTGCTACATCATGTAAGAGTCCAGGTGTAGATGGCCGCTGACCAAATGGGATCAGAGACACCTGTGTGAAGTACCAAGGGATCAGGCAATACTTGTAGTTAGTAAGTAGACAGAGGTCAGGGCAAGCAGAGGAGTGTCAGAACAGGTTCATTGCTTAGGCAGACAATCAGAAAAGTGCACACTCAATAGTTCAACTAGTCAGCTAGGAACTTAAAGGCTACTTATTTTGTTATTGCATTGTACTAATTTTAAATTGGTCTTTATTAAAAATATGGACTCCTTTTTCTGTACAGAGCTGACATGCTCTACTAGCTTTCTGTGGAAGGAGCAGATGGGCTCCTTATCCCTGCTTTCTGCCATTATAAAAACTCATTACACCTCAGTTCTTATCTTACTGATCAGAATGTGGCTTAAATATGTGTTTATGACCTCTTATTAGGGCACAAAGTGAAATTGAAAGTACCAGTCACATAGCTAGAAAAACAGTTAATCCTTTGTGACAGAACAAAATGTTTTTAATAAAGTTCAATTGAAAAAATTATTTTTAGGCAAAAATTAGTAACATGCAATAATTTAAAAAAAAATACCTCTGGAAGTGCACATACCTTTTAAGCTCAGGGACCCTCCCATTGGGGAAGTTGACTTATACATCATGAGATAGCCAGCCATAGGCTAGGAAAGAATAATGGTAGGACATGAATTCAGTGCCCTTTTTAGAGCCAGGGAATGCACGGGTAATAGCCGAGCAGGGAAGCATAGGCAGCGCACTTTACAGAACTAGGGATCGGGAATTATTTTTGATTACAGTGGTACTATGACAACTATAAATGAAAAATGGAAACTCATTTTTAAATTAACGTGTGTCAGGTCCATCTACCAACATCAAGGTGGCTTCTGCAGATGGGTACCTAACACTAACAGAACTGCCTCTCCTGGGCCTAACCTGAGCCTACAATGTTAAGGGCAGTTTAGGAACCAGCTATATTTATACTCTGCTTAGAAGACCCATTAGTGTGTTTTGGGGGGCTATACCGTGCCCCACCCTGTTATCGTGGAAGTACCACCCATGTTGATCTGTTTTACTGTGTCACTGTCAGCAATTTGATTATTATGCACCATGTTAGAATTCTCTGTACCATACATCAAGTGATGTTGTAGTGAAATGTTAGTGATGTACTGCATGCAGCCAGTGGTGTACCTAACATGGAAACAGACCTCACATGATTGCTATGGAGCCCGCAGGGTAGAGATGAGAGGCACTGAACTGCTTTTCCTGATATTGACAAAGATTCACTGCAGTTTCTGGCAGCCTTCACTACGGCAAGCTTTGTACAAAAATATTATTTACAGCTTCCATTGATATCAGTGGAAACTTTTAAATTTGTATCCACTGAGCCCCCTCTAGTGGTGACTACAGGCAGCCAGTTTTGTAATGTACTGAGTAAGAGGGAACATATTCATTAGTGCATTTATGTCAGTTGTCCAGTGTAAACACATTCAGAAATATTGTGTTCAGAGTGAGAGCCATATTACGTAGCACCTGTTCAACTTTTTCTAAGGTAATAGTTGGAAAAAGTGGCTGAGGCACACTGTAAATTTTAATGACATTTTCTATTAAATATTTCCTACACAACCAAAAAAAAAAAAAAAGAAGAAGAGGAAATCTGGGTGTCACGTCCAGTCCAGCGGTGCTTCTTCCCTAGCGGGCAGCCTATGACCTATTGTTGTGGCATCAGTGGTGACGTCCCATATAACTCTGCAGCCATTCATTGACCTCAACAATCTCGTGCTATATACCGTAATTTAGAACTAGAGATGAGCGAATTTTAAAAAAATTTCATTCCGACGATTCGCTGAATTTACCGAAAAGATTCAATTCAATCGGAATTTATTTGTGACGAATGGCGTTAAAAAACAGCTACTTCCTGGCTGCAGACAGCCTGTATATTGGTGTAGAACACTATGCATTGCAGATACATGCATAGGTAGAGCACTTTGGTAGTAAAATTGTTACTTTGCATCTGTATTACCTGCAGCTAACAGGCGTCACTCTTAGAATCGCTTCATACTTCACTTATTTGGTCAGTTATGGGGCCACAACTGTCCAAATATCTCAAGTGTGAACTCAGTCTTACAAGTCAATGTTAGCGTCAGGTATAAAGAACCATGCAGTGGTCCAAGATTGTACTATAGAGTGAAAGAGCGCTCTTCTATTACACTGTCATCAGCTAATTCCACATAGATTCCTACAGAACCTGTTCTGTTATATGTTGATACAAGTAGTGTCCCCCTGACAGAGTGGAGAGGGTGTCAGGAGTAAGTTTGTGTTGACGTCACTTTATATTTTGCCTCTCTTCTCATCCGTTATAAGAACCTCATCCATGAGGAGTCAACACAGTGGCCTAGTTACATTATGGAGAAGATGGCAACTACATGAGGAGTCAACATAGTGGTCAGTCACAGAGTGGTGAGGGTTGCAAGCGCATGAGGAGTAAAAAAAATGGCCCAGTTACAGAGGAAAACATGGAGGCAGAGGCAGAAGGTGTGCAGCATTGGGCGGGTGGCAGCTTCACAAAGTTTAGATGAGGCACCCAGGCAGGTTGCCTGTTTAAATAGGCCAGGCTGATGGGTCAAGTGACATGGCCAGCATCACCATGTCGACTCTTCTGCGTCGGCGCTCACATCTTCCCCTGATCCTCTTCATTGCCTAGCGGATTTGGGACACCGGCCATGCTGAGTAGGCGTGCGTTTTCGGGTCCTCCCCACCCACTTGTTGCCAAGGAGACGAGGGCGCCGGCTACGTCCGACGCTGGCACCTCACTCCTCAATAGCGGGATGCCGGCAACTCCCCGTTACATCCTAGCTCATCCATGACTGCTTCATCTTCACAAAGGTCAGTCTCTCCACATTTTGGGTGGAAAGACGAGTTCCCCTTTGGGGTAACTATGCCCCCAGCTGCACTAAACATCTGTTCTGATGCCACACTACACTCATTTGAGACTCCAGTAGCCATAATAGTGGAATGTGAGCGCAGTGGGCCTCCGTGTAAGGATGGGCGATGGTGCACATAGGCAGCGGCCAACTGACTACATAGGATGTCTCTATAGTAGTTGAGTTTATCCTCCATCTCAGTGAGTGGAAAAACACCATTTTGGAGTGGTAGCAAAGGTCTAACCTGGTGGGAAGCCAGTAGTTATCCCTCTGCCGAATGGTGATAATATGGATGTCGCTATGCAAGCATGCATCTGGCAATTTGTTCAAGTGGTTCAGAGGGACTCCCTTCCTCCATCTTCACTGCATACTGCCACACTGTCAGGGTCATCTGCCTGGTCTTTCTCATTGCTATCTAGTTCCTCCTGCTCCTCTTCGGCCACTTATGCAGAAAAGTATTGAGAAGATAAGTCAGCACTCCGGAATAGTTAGTAAAGGTGCTCGTGTCTAGGAGAGGCGCAATTAGGATATTATTTATTGTAACATAACAACACGTAATAAGCAATATTATGTGACAATAAATAATATCCTAATTGCATACTACAAGCGAGTGCTGGTTTTAACTGCTCACTTATGCAGAAAAAATACCTATTTCTATATACATTGCTTGTGTGTGAATGTTCTCCTCCAGTTTAGCCCCACAGGGCTTAGGTGGCCGTAAGCTGTAGGCACCACATCTCCTTTCCCCTGGCCAGCCAGATTTATCAGCATCTTCTCCAAGACGTGAAGAAATGGAATGAAGTTGTTCATCCTCTAATCCTGGCGACAGACAAATAAAGTCGCCTCTTCAAAGCACCTGAACAAATGGCAGGTGTCAAGCACGAACTGCCACTGACTAATGTCAAATTTACACAGGGGAGTGCTCCTGTCTGACTGCATCATCATGAAATCATGTGGAGGGTCCAACATGTGGATGGTAGAGTTCCAACATATCAGCCGATGTTGGGTAACGCTATTCTGCATTTGCAGCTCAAGGAGGGTGTTCTTTTCAGTGTAAGAGTGGCTGAAGTGCATGCACAGTTTCCTAGACATTTTCAGGATGTCTTGCAGTTGGGTGTAAGACTTCAGGAACTGCTTTACAACCAGATTAAAGATGTGCGCCATGCAGGGCACATGGGTCAACCCTGCAGACATAATGTTCTTCCCGTTGTCAGTGACCATGTTTCCGATTTTAAGTTTGTGAGTAGAGAACCAGGAAAGGGAGGGACTGTAGTACTAGCAACTTGGCCAGGAGCACGTTCAGCTTCTGTTCTGTTGGATCAGTGCACGCATGTTGTCTTTTTGCAATCGCATTGATGATTGAATGCTGACGAAACAAGTGATTAAGACTAGGAGGAGGAGAAGCCTCAGAAGCAATTGATGACATTGAAGTCGATGGGAAGGAACTACACCTTCCTTCTATTGACTTTGATGAGCCCTGACTGCGGAAGAGGGGGTGCAGGCTGGTGGGAGATGCAGCAATTGCTTTATCAGACTGTAAGACTAAATGTGGCAGGATTTGGCGCAGGGCCTTGTGCCAACATTAGCACTCTGGTAGCACCTCAACTTTGCTCACACATCCAGCATACTGCCACACTAAAGTCCCCCAAAGTCTTGGTGACAAATTCCCACACTACCGAGCATGGCGTTTTCCCTCCACCACTTTGTGATACCTACCTGCCGCTGCTATTATGAACTTGTGCACTGTTAGTATGTTCTGCACAGTAGTCTCCTGAGTAGCAGACAGTGTACCCCTCCCGCCATTGGCTGCAGATCTCCCATTGCTTACACCTTGCGACCTCATGGGCATGCTACCACCCTAGCCCCCGGATGATGATGATGATGGTTGTCCTTTAAACTCGTTGTTTGTATTTGTGATTGACCCTTTTCTTAGGAGGGTTGATCATAGACCGCTGGCCGGGATTGGGATGGACCTGGTGGTGCCAAAGGATGCACTGAGGGTGGAGGAGTATGCTGATGATGTCACCTTCTTTGTGTCTTCGGGAGGGGAGGCAAAGAAGTGGGTAGACCGCTACTCAGAAGCATCTGGATCCATAATTAACCAGGATAAGTGTAGTCTGAGGGGGGATCCTGGGTTTAATCTCCTGAAAACTCTTTCAGGGCACTCTGCTAAAGTACTCAGCATTGAATTTGGCCAGGGGGACTACCCCAAACAAAACTGGTTTAGCAGACTAATGATTGCTACACAGAAGGTAGAGCAATCAAAGCCCTAAAAGAAAGAGCCCTAAATCCTGATCAAAACCTACCTTCTCCCTTTACTGATATATCTGGGCAGTGTGTGCATATTTCTTCTTCCAATTGTTATGGTGGAATAGGCTGAACCTAGTCAATAGGGATGCTACTTATTGTACAAGAAGACTAGGAGAGTTGGATATTGTCAACCCAGTGGTATTCCGAGTGAATACCTTTATTCAAATTAACCTTGCAAGCCTCTGGAAAGAGAGGGCTCCTCCATTGGTATTTTCCATGGTCACTGATGGTTTTGCCCTTTCTTCCAAGAATATGAGACAAGAGGGCAAGGGAAAGATCGTTGCACACCACATGGGCATCTTAACATAGTAACATAGTAACTAGAGATGAGTGAGCATACTCGTCCGAGCTTGATACTCGTTCGAGTATTAGGGTACTCGTAAGTGCTCGCTACTTGGACGAGTATCTTGCCATGCTCGAGGAAATGGCATCTCCCGCCTTTTGAATTTTTGGCGCCTATAAACTCAGCCAATCACAAGCCAGGAGACTCTGCGGTACACCCAGCATCACGTGGGGCCCTTACATGTCGATAGCAGGGGTTGGCTGGCCTGATCAGGTGACCCTGGAATATACTAGTGACTGCCCGCGGTGCTCGGCTCAGTCGCTGCCTGGATGCCGTTAGGGACAGATCTGCAGTGTGATACAGGGAGAGTGTTAGGGTGTTCTACTAGATTTGTGTTAGGCAGGAGTGATTCTAAAAGAACCCAACAGCCCTTGTTAGGGCTACAAGACCCTTTTTTTTAACCTGCTTGTGGCTGGGCTTGCTGGCACTAGTAGTGCAGCTACCACCATATTTGCAGCATTTTGCAGGGAGACTGGAAAAAGTTTATTTTTTGGCTCTCAGTGACACACATCCATTTCAAACAGCTAAGTGGGACAATTTTTTTTGTGTTTCATTGAAATAGGCACAGTCTGCAGAAGATTTTTTTCTGTCTAACTGATAGATAGTGGAAGTCACAGTACAAAATCCTTTTGTTTGCTCTCAGTGATACAAATCCATTTCATTCATTAGAAAAATCTGAGTGCGACATTTGTCTGGGTTGCAGTGAAAATAGCCACAGTCAGCAGGGGCTGATTTTGCTCTCTGATATATTTTGCACGTCACTTAAAAAAAAACAAAAAAAAAACAACTTTTTTTTTTTTTTTTTAATCTCAGTGATACAAATCCATTTCATACAGCTGTGCGGAACCATTCTGTGTGTCACAGTTCAGCTGGCCAGTCACCACAAACCACAATCCGTATTTTCTGTCCAGGCGACCCATAATGTACGCCACGTAATAAAATACGGTCTTTTGCTCTCACTGATACAGCTACATTAGAAAAATCTCTGTGCGACATTTGTCTGGGTTGCAGTGAAAATAGCCAGAGTCAGCAGGGGCTGATTTTGCTCTCTGATATATTATATTTTGCATGTCACGTAAAAAAAAAAAACTTTTTTTTTTTTAAATCTCAGTGATACAAATCCATTTCATACAGCTGTGTGGAACCATTCTGTGTGTCACAGTTCAGCTGTCCAGTCACCACAAACCACAATCCATATTTCCTGTCCAGGTGACCCATACTGTACGTCACGTAATCAAATATGGTCTTTTGCTCTCACTGATACAGCTACATTAGAAAAATCTCTGTGCGACATTTGTCTGGGTTGCAGTGAAAATAGCCACAGTCAGCAGGGTCTGAGCTTGCTCTCTGATATATTCTGCACGTCACGTAAAAAAACAAAAAAACAAAAAACTTTTTTTTTTTTTTTAATCTCAGTGATACAAATCCATTTCATACAGCTGTTTGGAACCATTCTGTGTGTCACAGTTCAGCTGGCCAGTCACCACAAACCACAATCCGTATTTTCTGTCCAGGTGACCCATACTGTACGTCACTTAATAAAATAAGGTCTTTTGCTCTCACTGATACAGCTACATTAGAAAAATCTCTGTGCGACATTTGTCTGGGTTGCACTTAAGCAGACCAAGTCTGCCTAATCTAATAGATTCAGTGTAATTGCTCCATACTGCACGGTACGTAATAAAATACGTAATTTTGCTCTAACTTATCCACCTATATATTAACTTGTTCAGATTGAACAAGTTTGTCGGTTTCAGTACAGCAGGCCCTTTTTTTTTACACTTATATACAGAAAATGTTGAACCCCAGGGCTAAGGGTCGAGGCCGAGGGCGTGGGCGTGGGCATTCAATTACTGCAGGGGGCAGAGGCCATGGTCCTGGGCAGGGTGAGACAGTACCTGCTGATGAGGGAGCAGGGGAACGCCGCAGAGCTACACTCCCTAGCTTTATGTCTGAACTTACAGGGACACGTGGTAGAGCACTGTTGAAACCACAACAGTGCGAACAGGTGATGTCGTGGATTGCGGACAATGCTTCAAGTAATTTGTCCACCAGTCAGTCTTCCACGCAGTCCACCCACATTACCCAAGGGAGCACTCCTCTGGCTCCTCCACCTCAACCTCCTTCCCCCCAGTCTGCCCCCTCCCAGGAAAATTTGGAATGCGATCCGGCATACTCTGAGGAACTGTTTTCTGGACCCTTCCCAGAGTCACAAACCACTTCTCAGGTTGCTGCTCACCTCGTTCCCGATGCCCAAGTTTTCCAACTGACGCAGTCTGTGGGTGATGATGATGACAATGTTGACTTAGTGGAAGAAGTGTGTAAAGAGGTGTCGGACGATGAGGAGACTGAGGAATCGGAGGATGATGAGGTGACTGACCCAAGCTGGGTTGATAAGCCGAGTGAAGACAGTGCTTCTGAGGCGGAGGCGAGTGCTGCACCAGAACAGGTTGGAAGAGGCAGTGGTGTGGCCAGAGGGAGAAGCAGGGCCAGAGCTGGTGCATCAGCAGCAACTGTTTCACGTATGAAGCTCCCGTGGCGAGGCCTAGATGTTCACAAGTCTGGAGGTTCTTTAAAGAAATTGAGGATGACCGACGGACTGTGGTGTGCAACCTGTGTTCACCCAGCCTTCCCTAGGTCCCCTGCAAAAAATGCTCGAGTCTCCCATTGACTTCAATGGGGTTCGTTACTCGAAACGAGCACCCGAGCATCCGGAAAAGTTCATCTCGAATAACGAGCACCTGAGCATTTTAGTGCTCGCTCATCTCTAATAGTAACATAGTTTATAAAGCTGAAAAAAGACATATATTTATCTAGTTCGGCCTGTTATCCTGCAAGTTGATCCAGAGGAAGGCAAAAAACCCTGTGAGGTAGAAGCCAATTTTCCCCACTTTAGGGGAAATAAGTGTCTATGCCCCTTTTGATGCAACCCATGATCTTATTGGCCTTTGCAACAGCTGCCTGACACTGGTTTTTACAGCGTACTTTGCTGTTCACTAAATTTCCATTTCCATGTCAGTGTTACCCAGTGTTTTACCATTTACTATGTACAGGCAACTTGCATTATTCCTTCCTATGAGCATAACCTTACATTTGTCAGTGTTAAAATTCATCTGCCACTTTTCTGTCCAATCCTCCAATTTATCCAGATCCATTTGTAGCAGTGTACTGTCCTCTTCTGTGTTAATTAGTTTACAGTTTAGTGTCATCTGCAAAAATTGATATTTTGTGCAAGCCTTCTACAAGATCATTAATAAGTATATTGAAGAGAATAGGACCAAATACTGACCCCTGTGGTACCCCACTAGTTACAGTGACCCAATCTGAGTATGTACCATTAATAACCACCCTCTGTTTTCTATCACTGAGCCAGTTACTTACCCACATACAGACATTTTCTCCCAGGCCAAGCATTCTCATTTTATATACTAACCTTTTATGTGGTACCGTGTCAAATGCTTCGGAGAAGTCCAGATATACGACATCCATTGGTTTGCGGCGGTCAAGTCTAGAACTTACCTGCTCATAGAAACTGATTAAATTAGTTTGACATGACCGATCCCTCAGGAATCCATGCTGATATTTGTTTATTTTTATTGAGGTACTCAAAGATAGCATCTCTTAGAAAACCTTCAAACAGTTTACCCATAACAGATGTTAAACTTACTGGCCTATAGTTTTCAGGCTCTGTTTTTTAACCCTTTTTAAATATTGGCACCACATTTGCTATGTGCCAATCATGTGGAACACTCCCTGTAAACATAAAGTCCTTAAATATCAGAAATAAGGGTCTGGCTATGACATTACTTAATTCTCTTAGGATACGTGGGTGTATGCCATCCGGTCCTGGCGATTTGTCTATTTTAATCTTTTTAAGATGCAGCTCTACTTCTTCCTCAGTCAGTCAGGGCACTTTTAATGGGGAATTTACTTTTACGTTCTGCATTTCATCTGACAGTTTATTTTTCTCAGTGAATACAGTGAAGAAAAAAATATTTAATAGCTTTGCTTTTTCCTCATCACTATGTGCAACTCCCCCCTCATTACTCTGTAAAGGGCCGACACCTTCAGGTTTATACTTTTTACCATTTATATAATTAAAGAACATTTTAGGGTTAGTTTTACTCTCTTTGGCAATGAATCTCTCGGTCTCTAGTTTGGCTGCTTTTATTTGTCTTTTACATATTCTATTTTTTTCCTTATAGTTTTTCAATGCTTCCACGCCACCCTCCTGTTTTACTGATTTAAATGCTTTCTGTTTGTCATTTATTGCTTCCTTTACAGTTTTATTTATCCACAGTTTTTTTCTTGTTCCTTGAACTTTTATTCCCATAAGGTACGTACCTCTCACAATTAGAGTTTAGGATGCTTTTAGAAATATCCCATTTTGTGGCTGTATTTTTATTTTTGAGGACTTTGTCCCAGTTAGTTAGGCCAATGGCATCTCTAAGTTGGCTAAATTTAGCTTTTTCTAAGTTTGGTATTTTTGTTTCTGAAGAAACACTCTTGTGAAAGATAATTGGAAAGTTATTATTTTTTGATCACTATTTGCCAGAAGTCCCCCAACCTGCACATCTGTTATTCCGTCAGGTCTATTGGTTAGTACTAAGTCTAGTATGGCCGTCCCTCTTGTCGGGTCCTGAACCAGTTGGGAAAGGTAATTCTCTTTGGTTATTTCCAAGAACTTATTTCCTTTATGAGATATACAGGTTTCAGTTTCCCAGTCTATATCTGGGTAGTTGAATTCTCCCTTAATAACAACCTCATGATTTGCTGCCTCATCTATCTCATTTAGCAGTACGCAGATTTTCTGTGGACTCTGTAGACTCTTTTTCTGTGGTATATTAGGTGGCTTATAATAAACTTCTATTAGTATTTTGTTATTATTTTTGGCTCCATGTATTTCTACCCACAGCGAATCCACATCTTCATGTTCCTCACTTATATGTTCCCGGAGTGTGGGCTTTAGACCGGACTTTACATAAAGGCAGACCCCTCTCCCTCTCCGGTTTTGCTGATCCTTTCTAAACAGACTGTAACTCTGTATGTTAACTGCCCAGTCATAGCTATCATCTAGTCATGTCTCAGTTATTCCCACTATGTCATAGTCCTCCTCACACATCACTAATTCCAGTTCCCCAGCTTAATTAGTCAGGCTTATGGCATTAGTATACATACAATTGAGAGGTTTATGTATATTGTTTACCCTACCACTTTCCTTATGAACTGTTCTAGACCCTCCTTCTATTCCTCTCCCAGTTCTATTACCTCGCCCCAGGTCTCTACATATCTGCATCACCTTCCCCTTCTATAATGTAATTACCCTACACCCAGTCCCTAATTTAAACACTCTTCCAACCATCTAGCCATCTTTTTTTCCCAAAACATCTGTACCTTCCCCATTGAGGTGCATACCATCCCTATGATAGAGCCTGTAGCTGACAGAGAATTCAGCCAAATTCTCTAGGAACCCACACCCCTCCTTCCTACACCCGCTAGCTCTCTTTTAGATACACGATGTGCGATTCCAAACAAGTAATTTGCTCACATTTTGAACAAAGATATGCACCCTCAAATGGCTGTTCCAAGACTGCATACATTAGACAACATGTGTACTGGACTGCACTGTCAATAATGGAACACTTACTCATGGGGATTATGCAAGAAAAAAGAAAGAAAAAATGCAGTAATAAGTAAATTACTGTAGTCCCCTCCTAAAGTCCCTAAATCTCAAGTCACTTAATCTAAAGTCACTTAATACAAACACACACTGGAAATCAAACACACAAACTCTCACCAACTCGTGTTGTTTGTCATCTTGTATAGGTGCTGCTCCCAAAGAACGTCAAACCAGACTGCTTTTTTTTTCAGAATCTTCTGTCTTATGCTACTCTGGTTCTGAAGGTTATTCGCCGGTGGAGTCTGGAAGTGGAGGAGATCAGGACTCCTTGACAAGAGGGTTCTGTCAACCCATTTTCAGAAGGATCTCAGGGTTGGTTTGTGGCTTTTGAAGTTTGGGAATTGGCTTGGCGTTGCTTTCATGGTAAACTGTATGTGTGGGACAATCTGAAGTGCAGGAACTCTGAGGAAAGGGGGTTTTCCCTAGGAGGAATTTGCTGGAAAGCAATGAGCACTTCCTGCTTCATTGACTCTTTTAATACAGAGGTATACAACAGGGTGGGCGCCTCCATTGGTTGGCTTAGTTTGGCCAGTCGCTCTTATGTGGAATGGATCTATTGGGCATTTAGAGTCCTTGGTGGTAGGGACCAGTGCACTTCATTTCTAGTCAGGCTAGTGGTCAGGTACTACATCTGGAATGCATGGTGCTTAGTATCAGCGTAGTAGAAAATCTTCCTGGTGGATTAAGTGGTTAGGAATGTTTTGAGTGACCTGGTGAAGATGTGCTCTCTGGAGTATGAGAGGCTGGGTAAGGCCTCGCTCCTGTGGAGGGGGTTTTCTTTTCATGTGCCTTTTCTAAACGTTTGAATGCACATATCCAATTGTTCAATGTTTTGATACTTTTTCTAAAATTTGCTGTTCTCTAATAAGGAGATTAACGGCAAAATTTGCAACAGGTATATGATCCATGAATCGCCCAATAAATTTCCTGGTTCAATTAGAATTTAAACAGTCCTACTCATCATGTTGTTCACATTTTGACAGCAAGAGACCAAAACAACACCTAACAATCAATCATCAATACCTCGCAACTACAAGACTTCAAGCAGGATGTTCTCAGATGGAAGTGGCCACTGAGCTTACTGAGTTTCACAGAGTCTCATCAGCGGGTTGCATCAGAGATGCAGAAAGACTGGAAGAGTCACAGAAAGTCATAGAAGTGGATGTTTTTTGGCCATATCCCACACTGATGATCGCTTCATTGTGAACAATGCCCTGCGGAACCGGATGATGAATGCCACACAACGTCAGGCACCAAAGTGTCATGTCCGACCATTCAAAACCATTTACATCAGCATGGTCTGCATGCTAGACCTACAAGGGTACCTGACCAAACCACCATGCACAAGAGTCATCTTCTTGCATTGGCCAGGGAGCATCTACACTGGACGAGGGACCAGTGAACCTCAGTGCTGTTCACTGATGAAATGATGGGTGCCAACGATGTTGGAGATGTCAAAGAGAGTGATATATATCAGCCACTGTTGTCACCAGATGAGCCTTTGGTGGTGGTGGTGTTACAATGTGGGCAGGTGTGTCAAGTCAATACACAACTGCCCTACACGTTGTGAATGGTACAGTGACAAGCCCATTGTCCCTCTGCATGAACAACACAGGCCTAATTTCATCTTCATGGACAATGCGCCAGCTCACCGAAATCGCATAATTTACAAATGGCTGCTGGAGAGTGGGATACCTGAAATGGATTGGCCTGCACTTTCTCCAGACCTGAATACCATTGAAAACCTATGGGATCAGCTGAGTCACCGTGTTGAGTCTCGTAAAGGCCGCCTTTCAAGAAGATTGGGATGCAATGCCTCAACTGACAATAAGTCGACTTGTGAATGGAATGAGACAGCTGTAAATGATGCTCATGGCCACATGACAAGTTATTAAGACACTGACATTTTTTGTGGGTGTTGGCTTTTGTTTCAATGAATTGTTTGAGATGAGGAAATCGCTATTTCTGCTTCTACCTAAATGCCTTACTTTCATGATATAATATCACTGTAGTGTGAACATTTTATGTTTTCCATAAATTTCACTCGAAAGCCAAGTATCCCTAACTATTTGTGAGTAGTGGCATATATATAAATAATACAAAAAGATTGGCAGCACACCCATAAAATAAAACAAAGTAGTCCTTTTATTTACCCATATTGTGGGACAGCAACGTTTCGGCTCCTATACTAGAGCATTTCTCAAGCCTTGAGAAATGCTCTAGTATAGGAGCCGAAACGTTGCTGTCCCACGATATGGGTAAATGAAAGGACTACTTTGTTTTATTTTATGGGTGTGCTGCCAATCTTTTTGTATTTTGTATACTTGCCTTTGTCTGGCTAAAAGGCGAGCACCCCTACTAGCTACTACGGTTGTTTTAAGTGCTGCCAAGTTTTTTCATTATATATGTATAAAAATATATATAATAAAAATCATCCAAATCTGGTAATCAGATTAACTCCCTAGATCAAATTATAAGCTTTACATAAGTTAATTTATGTATGAATGAGGTAGAATAGCAAGAAGTGATAGGTGGCGTATCTCTTACATATCTATGCTCTTAGGTCACACTGATACTGATTGAACCTACAATTAACAGCTGTTGAGAAATATAGGGCACTGCATTTGGATACTTGAAATGCCAATATCAATCCTCTCACTCAGCATTCCTTGTCATGAGTGATATCAACAATAACACAAACAATGGAGGAAGAGGAAGAAGAGGTGGTGATCACACACCAGTGCTACTAGTGCATATAAAAGTCCCATCTATGTCCTGTATCCTTCACTTCACTTCACAGCAACCTTACTCCAGCTGCTCCTAAACAAGCACAAGCATCAACATGGTTTCTAAGGTCGTATCCCGGGGTTTAATCCTGCTGGTGTTCCTCACCTTACAAGCAAATGGTAAGAGCTCAACTAATGCCCTAAATATATACATAAATTAAAGCTACTTCTCTTATCTCTTGGTTATTAAGACGATGTAATATCTGATTAAGAAAATTATTTGTTTTATGTATATTTATACCTTTGTATACTTAGCTGTCTCTGTGGTAACAGACTACAAACCCTGTGTAGTCTGATTCTGCAATCAGGTGCTACTCCTTCGATCTGTCCCTCTTCAAAATGTAAAACTAAGTAGAGGGGTACAGAGTAAGGGTCTAATGCTTTTGTTCTACATTGAGATGTCTATTTGAAGTATATAGTATATTGTTGAAGGGATCCTCCCCTGTTTAAGTGTTTATGGGGCTCTTTAGATTATATACATTCGATTTCACTTGTGGATTCTATTTGACTGCCCCGGAGATAAGTAGTGCCAGAGGCACCTGACAGCTGGTTACCTCATCTTTCATCATCCATACAAACAAATATTTAAAGGAAATCTGTCATCAGTTTTTACAATGCGAAACTGCTGACTGGGGTCTGGGGAGAGCAGGACAAACATACTTTTTGTGGCATCTTCATTATCAGGAGTATTGAGAATATGACATTTTATTCTCCCAGATTCTGCTCCTTAAGTGCAAAGGAGGAGGAGGATCACTGTGAAGTGTTCTCTACATTAAGCTGATTGACTGCCCCTGCCCTCTTCTTAAATTGACCGTGAAGCAGCTCAGTGCAAAGAGCACTTAACAATGAAGCTCCTCCTCTTAGGCACTTGCATGAGCAGAATCTGACAGAATAAAACTTCATATCCACACTATTCCTGATAATAAAAGCTCCACAAAAGGACATGTATGTCCTGCTCTCCATATCACAATCTAGTTCTAACTTCAATTTCCTGAACCCTGATGCAAAATCTGTAAAAGGCCCGTGCACAGGGCAGTTTACACTTTTCTCATCCATTACAGTGTGGGTATGATGTCATAATTATATTTTTGTTAAATTAAATATAATTAAATATAAATATATTTTTTGCTAAAAAATATAAATATATTTTTCAGTTGACTAAGACTGATTCATTATGAATGAAAATCTAATTGGTTAGTTATTAATTAGCTTGTTTACTAACTACTGAGTTACTGTCACGTGGCCAGGAACCACACATGATTTCATCTTGAATTGTCATGCCGACTAATCAGAACTCATTTTTGCAGTGTAATTGTTACTAAAGTCAAGTCTATACTTTATTAATTATTTTCTTTTTTGTTTGTTTCTTTCAGTGTTTTGTCAGCCAAGTAAGTTTCAATGTCTTCATTTATTTTTTGACTGTAGTGATTAATGTAAAAGGGTTGTCTAAGTTGCCAAAAGAGGATACAGTGGTGACACAGAGGTATACAACACATGACTGCTGCAGCCCATCACTGTCCTCAGCGGTCTTCTGCCATATTCCTGCATGTCACCACTGCAACCTTGCATACAAACAGCAAGAGGGGGACTGAAGCTGTGCCACAGAGTTCAGCAGGCAAAGGTAAGTACAGGATTTTTTTAAAAAAGTCCCTGTACTCAGTGGTGTGCCTAAGGTGTTTGGCACCCTCGGCAGGTCCTTTCTATGGCACCCCCACCCAATAATTTAAAAAATGGTGCCCCTTCACAGTATCTATGCCATCATTGTATAACCTTCACATGCCCTCATTGTACCCCTTTCACAGTAGTTATGCCCTCACTGTGCCCCCAAAAAGTTATGCCCCTTCACAGTTGTAATGCCCTCTGTGCCCCTTTGCAGTAGTATTACTCTCTATGCCCCCTTCACTTTAGTAATGTCCTCAGCGCCGCCTTTACATTAGTAATGTCCTCATAGTACTCATGACCATTGTGCCCCCTTCATAGTAGTAAAGACCTCTGTGCCAGCTGTATAGTAGTAATGCCCTCTGTGTCCCTTCTGTAACTATTCACCTTGTTCCATTCCTGTACTAATGGAACTGCTCATTGCTTCTGTCAACCCCCTGAGAGTGTGCACCCAGGGTGCACTAGCACCCCCCCCCTCCTTGGCATGCCACTGCTTGTACTGTCGCAAAACATTTGCTATGTCATAGTAACATATCAAAAGTTTTGACTGGTGGGGTCTGAGTTCTGATAGATAGAACAAGGACAAAGAAGGGCTCATGTAGTGCTCTCTCTCTCCTCACTGCAGAAGACAGAATTGAGATAAGGCCATCAGACTATCTATTCTCCTGTAGTGAGGAGAGAGAGCACTACGTGAGCCCTTCTTTTTCCTTGTACTATCACCAGAGATCTCCCATTCAGATTCCCATGATCTAAAGTTTTGACATGGTGCTATCACATAAAAAAAGTTTTTCCAAAGTACAGGGACACTTTAATAGACTTAGTGTCATGGGCTAATTTTTAGGTAATTTGAGTGACCCCTTTAATGAAAGAGATTCCCAACTTGTGGTTAGCTTCACACAGCTGTGACAGGGGCACACTTTGAAGTCAGAGGGTGATCTGAGTTATGCTCAGTAGAAATGAAGGTGAGAAGTGCCTACAACAGATCTTTTATTTTATAAAAATCTGATATGTTCCGCCATATTGTACATCCTGGTTCCTAGGACACACCGTATTGACAAGGGGAATGGTGACATCCAGTTGTCAATTTCTTTAGACATTGAAGAATAACAGAGGAGTGTCAAAGAGCCGAGTTCTAAGAAAACACTCGGGACTCCTTCCAAGAGATTGTCATCTATTAGTCTATTATACAGTGGCCCAGATAAACTAATCCTATAAATGGAGTAAGGCCTCTTTGACACTAGCGTTAGCACGGATCCGGCACCTAAAGGGTGCCAACGGATCCGTGCTAACGCTATACATGTGTGGAGCCGGAGCAGCGCTCCGGCCCCACACATGACACACATTGAAACAAGACACAGACATACATACAAACAAACATACAGACATACATACAAACATACAGACATACATGCATACTCACATACTCCAGGGACGCCGGCAGAACGTCTTCACGCGCATCCTGTGCAGAGGGCGCAGAGGGGAAACGTCATAGCTGCGCGCAGGAGGTGCGTGAAGACATGCTGCCGGCGTCCCTGGAGTATGTGAGTATGTATGTATGTCTGTATGTATGTCTGTATGTTTGTTTGTATTTATGTCTGTGTGTATGTAGCCGGATCCGGAATGACCCCCCATTGGAAATCAATGGAGGACAGATCCAGATTACTGGTGTGTCCACACCAAACGGATCTGTCCCCATTGACTTGCATTGGGGGTCATTCCGGATCTGGCTTGGTGTGGATGCCTGGACCGGAGGGCAAACCGCAGCATGCTGCTGTTTGTTCTCCGGTCTGAAGACGGAACGGAATGCTTTCAGGAGCGCTCCGTTGTCTTCAGTTCAGTTTTGTCCCCATTGACAATGAATGGGGACAAAACTGAAGCGTTTTTTTCCGGTATTGAGCCCCTATAACGGAACTCAATACCGGAATTTAAAAACGCTAATGTGAAAGTAGCCTTACGTTAGCTGGGCTGTCTAATCCTGCACCACATTTATCACAGGGGCTCCTGTTGTGGGGATCAACACTTTTTTTTTGTCCAACTTTATACCAACCATTGATTGGCTTACTTTACAGAATTTTACACCAGAATTGAAGAGCATTTTTGGTGCAAAATTTTGCAATTTAGGTCTGTCCCATTTCCAACAAACCCCTACCGTTTCCAATGAAGCCACACCAATTTTTAGCAAGTGTAGAAACTCTAGTTCCACCAAATTGTGACAACTTTCAAATTTTTTTTCCATTTTTTGGACACATTTGAGATTCAGAGTAGTAAATCTGGACCAATGTCTTTCACTCTGGAGGACTCAGCATATCATATGTGACAACAGACAACCCAATTCCGTGATAAATGTGTAATGATTAATTTCTCCTTTGGTGGAGTTGCAGGGAAATTGAACACTTCCAGATTCGCTGCACATGTTACAGCTGATCTCTGGGGGTTCTGGTGACAGGACACCCTGTGTACGGCTTATGGTTGAAAGACTCTTACAAACAGAAAACAATTGGCTGAAGGGGAGAACCACTTTAAGTTCATTACTGTATTGATTTGTTGAGAATTCACATTCATTTCAATAATTTATCTTCCTATTAGTCACTGTGTGTATAATCATTTTTCAGTGCTCAATGCATAATGATATCACACCCTTTCTTTCGTATTCCACACAGACACAACAACCGCAGCAACTACAACAACAACAACACCAACAACACCATGTAAGTATTAAACCCTTATAGCTATCATACATCTCTGCTCATTGATCATTTAACACCTCATGAAATTCCCTAACAGAATGATGGGTTCTTCACTTTACATTGTGCTTTTTAAGTTGTACTGTAGTTATTATCTTAGCACAATTTGGCGGTATATTGACAGAAAATGGAAAGCAGGGGGGAGAGGTTCCTTTTCTCATTGGCCAGGGCCTTATTTTTTATTAGTGACTAATACTATGCCTTATTATCATTATTCATTGTAAGTTTTACATTTTATATTTTAGCACCAGATAGAATTACTCCTGCAGAGATCGCCATGATTGCTTTGGCCGCGCTGATCCTCTTTTTCTTACTTCTCATGCCTTGTGTCTTCGTAAGTAAATATGCAACATCAGTATATTATCCCCAACAGAAAACAATTCAGTTTTGTTACAATGAAGCCACCATTGCAGGCTTGTGGAGGACATAGGGCCCCCTGTCTCAGAACCCCTTTTGTAGGTCAGAGTGGAGACCTTCTGTAAAGGAGACTATAATTATGTATCACACCTTAAGATGTGTAGGATAAGACCTGCTATTTTTTAAAAACACAATTTCATGATATTCTGCCACAGGATGTTTATCCTGTATGTCTGGTCTCCCAGCAGTTGTGTTGGAGGTTGCAACCTATGAAGAGTTTTGCTGGGTATTGTATTGTATTGGTTTCATGATAAATGGAAGTCCTTAACCTCAACAAAAGTAAGGGTGGACACATATGCAGAGTGGCACCCTTCATGCCAGCCATAAACCATAATAGACTATATGGAAAGATGTGATCCCAACAGGGCAACATGAATGTAACTTTACAGCCCTTTACTTGGTAATTCCGATAGTTGACTCCACAAACACCCAACATCCCCATTGTCTAACCAAATATTTCATTTTTTTGCAGTTTATATTCTTTAGAAACTGAAAATAATTGAAGACTCTCAAACCAGAGAACTAGCATGAAGAACCCTTACCTTGTATAGTACCTCCTGAATATGTATACAGTCATGGCAATATTGGTGAAACCAAAGAAAGTGGCAAGTCCCAGGTGGCATTATTGTAGGACCTAAGCATTTGCATCCATGAAGGTTGCACTTCACCATATTGCTTCTGGATATGTCATGTTTGATCTTGAGCCATGAAGGGTTCTGAGCATCTACAAACCTTTCCATTGTATTTATTTGTTTAAAATAATCTCATAATAAATAATCTAAAAATAATCTGGTGTTGTGCATGTATCTGAGGGCAATCCTCATCAATATGATGACCATCACGCATCAATTCATTACATACATTAGACGATGAATCCTAGAAGTGAGGTTCACAGTACAGTGACTTATCATGGACTAGTGGTGTACCGTACAACTTCCATTAAGAGATATTGTACTCAAGGGGTTGTTCCAAGATAGAAATCTTTAGAATGGGGATCCCAGGTCTCCTTACAAATGGAGCCTCAGGTCAATCATGTACATTGCTGCTCCATTACGTCTCTGTGACTGCTGGAGGTAGCTGAACATCATCAGTGGGATCCATAAGCCAGAACCCTACCAATCAGATACTTTCGACAAGATAGGGAGGACATTTCTATCTTGGCACAAGCCCTTTCCTTACAGTACAGGTAAGATATGTGTAGCATTACTTGACTTGTAACAGGCAGTGGGGGTGGAACCACTATTCCAATTAACCTGTTTGGATTTGGGCTAGTCATAAGTGTTCTCCTGGTTTTCACTCTTTAACCCATATACAGAGATCTGATCTTTGCTGCAGGGGATCCACCAGGTTGCTACATCATGTAATAGTCCTGGTGTAGATGGCCGCTGACCAACTGGGATCAGAGACACCTGTGTGAAGCACCAAGGGATAAGGCAGTACTTGTAGTCAGAAAGTAGGCAGAGGTCAGGGCAAGCAGAGGAGTGTCAGAATTGGTTAACAGGTTCATTGCATAAGCAGACAATCAGAAGAGTACACACTAAATAGTTCTACTAGCAAGCTAGGAACTTAAGCTCAGGGACCCCACCCCCATCCCCATGGGGGAACCTTAGTGAGACATCTACTGGGGAAGAATTAGAAGAATTATGGTAGGACATAAATTTGCTGGCCTTTTAATTCCCCCCAACCAGGTAGAGCAAGAATGGTGAGTAAGACAGCACCCATGCCTGTCTGAGAGCACAGAGCAGCAGCGGGCGTAGGCCCCCATGCTAACATATATACTGTAGTACAGTCTAGTATAGTTCATTGTGTAGGTCTACCACCCATACACAAGACTACAAAGGGGCTGGGTCTTGCTCATGTGCTCACATGACATGTACTCTAACTATGCAGCTACTAAGCATACCTGGTGACCATGCTGATATGCCTGGTGTGAAACAATACTTATAACACCAGCCTCACCTGTTTCACCCATCACATGATGTGACAATGGCTTCCTGTGACAATGATGGCCTGTGGCACCATGTCAGCCATTCTTCATCTAGTGGCCATCCATTTTTAATCTTGTTGAGCCCCATGAGTGTGCTTTGGGGGTTTACCGTGCCCCTCCTTGCTATGGTGGAAGTACCACCCAGGTTGATCTGTTTTACTGTGAAACTGCCAGCAATGAAATTATTACCATGATAGAATGCTCTCTATCATATGTCATGGAATGCTTTAGTGTGATGTTAGTAATGTACTGTATGCATTCAGTGGTGTACCTACCATGGAAGCAGACCTCACAATTGCTATGGAGCCCGCAGGGTTGGGATGAGATGCACTGAACTGCTTCTCCTAATAGTAACAAAGATTCACTGCAATTTTTGACAGCCACCACTATGGCAAGCTTGGTATAAAAATATTATTTACAGATTCCATTGATATCAGTGGTAACTTTATACATTTCTAACCATTGAGCCCCCTCTAGTGGTGACTTCAGGCCGCCAGTTTTGTAATATACTGAGTGAAAAGGAAGCAGAGTTATTGGTGCATTTATACCGTCTATACCGTCATGACCAGCTTTACCCTCACCTACTGTGTCCTTCCTCCATACCTTGTAGATTGTAAGCTCTCATGGGTAGGCAATGGCATACATATAGAAATAAGGGCTCCATATCAAGGATCTAACCAGGCCCCCCTCACAGGACAGAAGGGTTTCCGCCTAAATCCATTTCAGTGACCCTTGGGCCATTTTTTCCACTGCCTCATTTGCTAAAAGTTGTTCCTTTAGAGGGTAGAGTCCTGACCAAGTTTTTACCCTCAGTAGAATTGTAGATGATCCCAACTAAGACTGGGCCCCCTCTTGTCCTGAGCCCCATAGCAGTCGCATGATACGCCATTATGGTAGTTATGCCCCTTTAGGCAGGGCCCTATCTCCTTCTGTACCAGTCTGTAACTTGTCTTGTTCATGCTGATTGCAATTGACTGTATTATGTATGTATACCCTGTGTCATATGTACAGCGCCATGGGATGGATGGTGCTATAATAATAATAATAATAATAATAATAATAATAATAATAATTTTAGGCATCCAGTGTAAACACATTGACAAATATTGTGTTCAGAATGAGCGCCATATTATGTAGCACCTGTTCCTCTTTTTCTACAGTAGTAGTAGTAGGATAAAGTGGCTGAGGCGGAAGGCACATTTTTTATGACATTTTTAAATATTTCCTACACGTAAAAAATCAGAAATCTGGGATCATGTTTTGCTGTTCCCACTTCCATCTTCACCAGCCTCTCCAATGCAGCGGTGCTGCTCCTTCTTCTTACCGCGGGGAGAGCCTGTAACGTATTGTTGTGGCATCAGTGGTGACGTGCCATACACCACTGCAGCCAATCACTGACCTCAACGATCTCAGGCTATATCATTTAGAACCATACAATGCATAGTATTGTTAATAGTCAAAGCATAAAATAGCTCTACACATGGATAAAGTACGTTATGTATCACATACATCTTATAACCATAGCCAACGATTTATCACACAAATCTCGTCATATCATGTGACTAACGAAAGGACTGCTGATCTGCTTTTTTATAGTGACACCCAATGGAAAGAATCAGAATGACACACAACCTTAACACAATCTTAAGGGTGCCTTCACACGTGGCATTTTGTTGCAGAAATTCTCATTTATCTGAACAGGGCTTGTCGAAATCCATTTAACTGCTTTCAAAACAACCACATTAAGATGAATGGAACTGATTTTCCGTTGAAGAAATTTTAGTAACAAAACACCCTAAAGGAGTGTCAGAATTTGGGTCCTGTAGAGGATCGTCTAGTATTCTACTGAGTCAGCAGTATCCAACACATGGCACATAGTATATAGATCATTCCATACCTGATATATCCAATTTTTATAATTCTTCATCAATAAGGTGGAAGCTTCTGTAGTGTCTAGTCATAGGAAGTTGAGGGAGGAAATCAAATGCAGAACCATGACTAAAGTTGCCTCTGCCTTGTAATACAGGGAGGCCCACGAAAAAGTAGCCCACCTCCAATATTTCCAAATCAAATGACCTAATAGTAAATATGTCTTAATTGTCCATATCAACCAATCAGAGCTCAGCTTTCATTTTTTCAGAGTCCTGTAGGAACTGAAAGCTAAGCTCTGGTTGGTTGCTATGGGCAACTAAGATTGATTTATTGTTCAGTTTGACAAAAGTGGCCTATTGAATCATGAAGATGGTGTTCTCCGGGGAGCAGTGAATAGTGATTATGGAAGGCTATGTGTAAAGCAGATCAATTAGGGAAATTCAAGAGACCTTTGCTGACAAGTACCCAGGAAAAAAAACCTCCAGCTAAACGTTGTATTCAGAGTCTGTTTCAGAAATGGCATCAAACTGTCCCTGTTGCGAACATTAAGAAACCGAGGCCTCCATTGATCAAGAAATTCAGTAGCGAATTGCAAGTAGCCCCAAAAATCAACACGAAGGCTGTCTCAGCAAGTTGGTGTATCATGGACAACTTATCAGTAAGTGCTGAAATCTCTGAACCTGAAACCATACCGATTAACGTGTGTACAGGAACTTAAAGCTAAACTTAAAGCTTAAAGCTAAACGCCTAAATTTGTGGACTTGGTTGTTGACTATGATTGCTGACTGACATTTGGACTCATTGCTGGACTTCATGATGGATGAAGCTTGATTTCATTTATCAGGTCACGTAAATTCCCAGAAAACGAGGTACTGCTCAAAATCGCCATTTGACTAACGAAACAGCACTTTATGACCTCACAGAACTCACTGATAGAGTTGAGCGATTCGAAGTATCCAAAGTGGAATTTGATTTGCCGTGAAGCTGCTTTGTGGTAATGCTTCTATTTTTTCTGACATGGCAGCAAAAAATTAAAAAATGCATACTCACCTGATCCATTTGCGTGTGCAGAGGCCATTGCAGCCATCTTGATTGCAGAAACCACACCAAATCTCACGCAAGGTGACGTGTGTGTCACTTCCCTGGCCGAGTGCGTGGTGTCACCATGCCTGGCCAGTGGGATGACATCATCATGTCACTACTGTGTCATTCTGTGAGCAAATGGATGAGGTGAGTGTGTTCTTTTTTTTTTTTTACTGGATTAACCCCGGAAAGGATTTAATTGTAAGCCCAGATGTCGCTATCGGCATCTGAGCCCTTATTGAGCTCAGTGATCAAACTTACCCTTGCATCTTATTATTTTTCCATCCCTCTTTTTTTTTATTTCTGCTGCTGGTTTTGAGAGTTTCCTTCTTCTCATCTTTCACCCTCTTATAAGCTGCTTTCCAGGGTTTTCTGGGATAGCCCCTTGATCTAAATCTATGGATGTTGATTTTAGATAGATGTCAGTGAGGATGCGGCCACCACAATCCTTCATTATCTTAAAGTGGTTGTCCGACGAAAAATATTCTACAGTTTTCAAACCAGCACCTGGATCTGAATACTTTTGTAATAGCATGTCATTAAAAATGTTGTATAGCTACTGAGTTATTCAATAAAATGTATCTGTATAGGACCACTTAATTTCTTATTTCTTTGACCTGCTCACTGAGAAGGCCGCACATGCTCAGTTTCAACTTTTAACTGCCTCCTGAGTTGTGATAGGGAGAGCTGAGACACGCCCACTGAGCTGCAGCAGAAAAGACACTCCCCAAGCTGTCAGCTTGATATGAATATAGCAGAGCAACGAATGAGGAGATCTCTGGATCCATGTGAGGTACAGAGCTGGTTCTAGCTTTGTTAAAAATAGGTTGTCATGTACTATATGATGTCTGATTTTCATTTTTTATATTATTCGTGGGATAACCCCTTTAATGTCCATGAAGCAGATTTCACCAGTATTTATCTTGTGCATGAAATGCATATGAGTATTTTCTGACTGAGTATATGCACAAAGTCAAGAAAGATGTTGGCTTGATACCCTTCCCAGAATATAAGAATATCGGGGGAGATTTATCAAACTGGTTTATAGTAGAACTGGCTTAGTTGCCCATAACAACCAATCAGATTCCACCTTTCAATTTTTTACATCTCCTTTGGAAAATGAAAGGTGGAATCTCATTGGTTGTTTTGGGGCAAGCAGGTTCTACTTTACACCAGTTTAAATAAATCTCTCCATCATCTGTAAATCTTCCCCAGAAGAGAATGTGCCTTGTGTAAAATGAAAGATCCTCAACAACTTGATCTTCTCACCACCAAAAGATTAGCATAAGTTGGCACAGATGACGTGCCCATCGCAGTGCCTTTTGTTTAATAGTTGTAATAGACATTTTAGACTAGTTGGTCTGACATTGTATCCAGCAACCACAACATTAGAGAGGAGGAAAATCATGCTTGTGTGAATGACTCTATATAGGGCTAGTAACTCAATAATCAGTAGGGAAAGAGTGTGCCTGACTTGGAAGCATATAATCAATGAGTGACTGTGGCACCTTACATAGGGTCAGAGTTCCAATGTGCAGAAGGGTTACAGTTTGTATGTAACTGGCTATACAGAAGCAGATACACCGCCTGATCATTGGAGTACATTGGCAATTACCCTTCATAGATCACTTTTGATATCTAAGAATATACATGCTACTACTGACCCCTGCTGGAGCCTCAATTACTTAAATAAGTAGCTACATACAGCATGTAGAAATAATATATATGGGGCTCAATTGGTAACCCAGTTTCCCAGTGTAGACAGTAAACTCTGGGCAGAAACTCTTTGGCTGCTAAGGTACTAACCCAATCTATTGAGGACAGATTCCACAAATGCTGAATCCCCTTACTTCATACATCTTTGGAATAGTTTTAACCCTACTGTATGTGGGATTATTTTTGGTACACATTTTCTTTTCATTTATATAATAAAGGTTATAATTTAGGATTCACAAGGGAGGGTACCTAGTGGGATTGGTTTGGTCTAACTCACCTTTGTGCCTCTGTGTTAAATGTTCATAGGACTCCACTCAGGAGATAACTACGGTATACTGATTATTGTAATACAGAATATAACTAAGGGTAATGTAATGTATGTACACAGTGACTCCACCAGCAGAATAGTGAGTAAAGCTCTGGAGTATAATACAGGATGTAACTCAGGATCAGTACAGGATAAGTAATGTATGTACACAGTGACTCCACCAGCAGAATAGTGAGTGCAGCTCTGGAGTATAATACAGGATGTAACTCAGGATCAGTACAGGATAAGTAATGTATGTACACAGTGACTCCACCAGCAGAATAGCGAGTAAAGCTCTGGAGTATAATACATGATGTAACTCAGGATCAGTACAGGATAAGTAATGTATGTACACAGTGACTGCACCAGCAGAATAGTGAGTAAAGCTCTGGAGTATAATACAGGATGTAACTCAGGATCAGGACAGGATAAGTAATGTATGTACATAGTGACTGCACCAGCAGAATAGTGAGTGCAGCTCTGGAGTATAATACAGGATGTAACTCAGGATCAGTAAAGGATAAGTAATGTATGTACACAGTGACTGCCCAGCAGAATAGTGAGTGCAGCTCTGGAGTATAATACAGGATGTAACTCAGGATCAGTACAGGGATAAGTAATGTATGTACACAGTGACTGCACCAGCAGAATAGTGAGTGCAGCTCTGGAGGTATAATACAGGATGTAACCAGGATCAGTACAGGATAAGTAACGTATGTACACAGTGACTGCACCAGCAGAATAGTGAGTGCAGCTTTTGAGTATAATACAGGATGTAACTCAGGATCAGTACAGGATAAGTAATGTATGTACACAGTGACTGCACCAGCAGAATAGTGAGTAAAGCTCTGGAGTATAATACATGATTTAACTCAGGATCAGTACAGGATAAGTAATGTATGTACACAGTGACTGCACCAGCAGAATAGTGAGTGCAGCTCTGGAGTATAATACAGGATGTAACTCAGGATCAGTACAGGATAAGTAATGTATGTACACAGTGACTGTACCAGCAGAATAGTGAGTGCAGCTCTGGAGTATAATACAGGATGTAACTCAGGATCAGTACAGGATAAGTAATGTAATGTATGTACACAGTGACTGCACCAGCAGAATAGTGAGTGCAGCTCTGAAGTATAATACAAGATGTAACTCAGGATCAGTACAGGATAAGTAATGTATGTACACAGTGACTGCACCAGCAGAATAGTGAGTGCAGCTCTGGAGTATAATACAGGATGTAACTCAGGATCAGTACAGGATAAGTAATGTATGTACACAGTGACTGCACCAACAGAATAGTGAGTGCAGCTTTTGAGTATAATACAGGATGTAACTCAGGATCAGTACAGGATAAGTAATGTATGTACACAGTGACTGCACCAGCAGAATAGTGAGTAAAGCTCTGGAGTATAATACATGATTTAACTCAGGATCAGTACAGGATAAGTAATGTATGTACACAGTGACTGCACCAGCAGAATAGTGAGTGCAGCTCTGGAGTATAATACAGGATGTAACTCAGGATCAGTACAGGATAAGTAATGTATGTACACAGTGACTGCACCAGCAGAATAGTGAGTGCAGCTCTGGAGTATAATACAGGATGGAACTCGGGATCAGTACAGGATAAGTAATGTATGTACACAGTGACTCCACCAGCAGAATGGTGAGTGCAGCTCTTGAATATATACAACAATGTAACTCAGGATCAGTACAGGATATGTAGTGTAATGTATGTACTCAGTAACTCCACCAGCAAAATTGTGAATGCAGCTCTGGAGTGTAAAACAGACTGTAATGCAGTCTTTCATGTGGTGTAATTTAATTTACAGTATGTTTTACTTGAATGGTATTGGTGTACTCCCCTACATAATGTGTGTAGAAGGGCCACAGTGCCAGGAAAAGGCTTAAAGGGGTTGTCTCATCTCAGACATTGGGGGCATATAGCTAGTATATGACCCCATTGTCTGATAGGTGTGGGTCCCACCGCTGGGACCAGCACCAGTATAAAAACGGAGCCCTGAAAGTCGTGGAGGGTGCACATTGCGTTGGCTGTTTCTATTGGACCCATAGAAGTGAATAGCAGTGGTGGACTGTCTGAGTTGAGACAATCTCTTTAAGGGACTTTAACCCTTTTGTTAAGTTGACCAGTGGAGTTCAGTGTTTGGACTTCCAGTAATAACCACATAATGGTATTTCCCAGCTAGATCTTTTTCTATTGGGGCCACATCAGCCATAACATAGTGATGCTTGAGCCTCATCCTTGATCATAGTCCATTGCATTTTTTTATTATGTCAAAATCAATTTATCTGAAAATTAGAACATTAAAATCAACATAAAAGGGGACAGATTTTTTGATAAATCAGATTGCTGCCACCATAGACAAACCCGTGCAGCATTGAAACACTTTTGTCGATGCTGCCTCAATGACAGCCCACCTCATAGTTTGAGGAGAACGGTCTATAGATATGCCATAACATTATAAGATAGGAATGCTTCTTACTTTAACATTGTTTAGAAAATTAGACTAATAACCAGGGTATTGATCTTTATTAAATATATTCTAATTTAAAAAAGAAAAAGAAAACAAACTATAAATATACAAAATGTACAACAAAACATTTCGTCAAAATGCGCATAATAAATATAGGTTTTATATGTACTGTACAACTCTTATATTAAACACTCAATTACAATAAATTAGGATGTTTAAAAATGGCTCTAAAATCCATCTGGCCCTTCATTCTGTCCTATTTAAAGGGGTTCTCCGGGAATTAAGAAAATGAAAATACTTAAATAATACCGTATTATAAATATATTCCCAAATACCTTTCATTAGTTATTATGCCTTGTTTTGTCTGGGAAGCAATCATTAGGAGAAATAAAATGTCTTCCGTCCTATTAGTACACACAAAAACTTTCCTTTCCACACTGCAGGACAAGTTACTTCACAACACTGAGATAGAGAGCTGCATCATCCTCCTCTCTGCTTGTCAGGGATTATGATCCTGAATACAGATGATAAGATCTTCAGCTGAATCACTGTAGGAATGGAGTCCATGAGGAGACATGAAGTGCAGAGAGGAGGTGGGGATCTGGTAATAAGCAGCAGCACTTGTATGCAGTCTCCATTACCACAGTCTGTCCTGTCCATCCTCTCTGTACTTCATGTCTCCTCATGGACTCCATTCCTACAGAGATTCAGCTGAAGATCTTATCATCTGTATTCAGGACCATAATCCCAAAGCAGAGAGGAGGATGATGCAGATCTTTACCTCAGTGTTCTGAAGTAACGTGTCCTGCTGTGTGATTAGGACAGGTTTTGTGTGTACTAATAGGATGGCGGCCATTTTATTTCTCGGGACAAAAAAGATCAATAATGACTAATGAAACGTATTTGGCAATATATTTAAAATAAAGTAATATTTACTGTAAGTATTTTCATTTTCTTAATTCCAAGAGAACCTTTTTTGAAACATAGCTTTATTACAAATAAAAATGTTTTAGTTTAACCATCACAGAGCACCCATCAGCAGAATTAACTAGGCATACTGCTTGGTAGAGTGGATTAAAACGATACTTGTCTTGTGAAAATCAGTTTCACACTTCACAAACAAAGTAGGCTTTTATTCTTTATGAAATTGAAGACTTCAGAACACCAATGGGTGGGGCCTGGAAAATCCCTTTAAAAGTCTTTACTTCAGTTCAGACCGGCAGATAGATGGTAATTATGGCGCTATGAGGTTTCTGTGGTTGCTCCGTCTTGTGTTGTTTCAACCATTGTTGGCTGGTTACTTGCCCACTTGCCAATGCATGATACTTGGGCGTTGCTTGCTTTTAAGAGGTTGGCGGAACCATGGCATTTTATACACTTAAATATCTGTCAAACGAATGGAGAATGTCATCGTCAAGATATTTCAAGGAACTAACAAGGACTATTTATGTGTAAAACATAGCCCATCCTTCATTCATCCAAGACAATCCTTAACAACATCAAAACATTGGTGGAGATAGTGCGGACCCTCATGACAAAGCCATCACAAAACAAGGCCAGCGCAGGAGAACTCATGAACTCGGGGGGTCTAGCCTGTTTACGTGGCCACATGTAGCAAGCAATTGTCGGGAAGTCTGCTCATCAGTGGAGGAGAAAGCTGCATTTACATACAACCATCTCCTCTACAGTGTGGATGATCTAGGTGACCGCACAGATAATTCTGTTACTCATTAATCAAGCTTTACGCTCATTCATTTGGTAATCGGTGATGTCTTTACACAGGCAGATCATTACTGATGAGCCCGAGTTTTATGAAGCCCTGTTTGTTGTTGTTTTGGAACAAAAAGAGACATACATAGCGGACACCATTTTTTGTGCAAAAATGTACAACTTTTTAGATTTTCTGACACTTTTGAAAAGCAGGTAAGAACCTAGGCTTAGCTGGGTGAGTATATATTTACTATTTATGGTTAGTACTATATTTAACAAATGCAACTTTTGAGGTGTAAAAAAGTTACAAAATGCACGTTTGCACTTTCTCAAAAATGAGTTTGGTGGGGGTATGAAAGGGAGTGGGGCTGGTGGCCCCCAGCAAATTTATCATCTTCTGTTCCAGTTTTCTGAGGTAGAAGAGCACATAAATCACCACAGCAAGGCACTGACTTAGATTTCAGTTCAGACACAAAATTTCGGGTGCTGTGCCTAATTTATGACGAGGTGTATGCACCTAGTTATTATAGCTGGCATACGCCAGCAGGCTATGATAAATCTGTCACTATCAGTTTGATACATTTGGCAGCAAACAGAGACTCCAGTGAAACTGGACTTCAACAATTGTTCTCATGATAAATCTCCCATGTTGTATCTTATCTGAGATAAAACTAGTAAAAAAAATTATTCTGTAAAAACTTCTAGAATACTATTGTGTTACACATTTTAATCCAAGCCAATTTTAAGATTTAAAGCATACATAAAACAACTTTTCATAAATGAATAGTGCACGTGACTATAAGAAACTTTGTAATATATCTTATTAAAGAAAAAAATTCTATCTGCATTTATCAGGTTATTTAGCTCTTTTCTGGTTTACCTATTGAGGTCTATGGAGAGAGGATGTGGGAAGAGGGAGGCTGCTGAATGAGAGACACATAAACTGCAGTTTCTTAGCTTTGCTGCCTTTTGCCTCTAATATACTGTATCTACTAGGATAAGGATCTGCCACTGTTCAAAGTGAGGTCATAAACCACTTTCTAGCTGGCAGCAGCCTCCTCCTCTCTCCACAGACTTTTGTGTTTGATCCTCAATACTGAGATAGTTCTAGTAAAGATAAGAGCCTGAGTGAAGGGAAAAAGAAGGAAAGCACCCTGAGAAGCCCAGGAGGAAGCACCATTCTTTTATAACAGTGTTCCTCAACTCCAGTCCTCAGGGACCACCTACCGGTCATGATTTGGGAATATCCCACAGAATGAGTACCTGTGGTAAATTCTAAACTAATTAGATCACCTGCTCAATACTAAGGTAATCCTGAAAACCTGACCGTCAGGTGGGCCCCGAGGACTGGAGTTGAGGAACCCTGTTTTATAAGATATATTATAACAAATGCTATAGTCACCTGGTCTATACATTTATGAAAAACATGGTTATAACTGGAGGTACACTTTATTAAAAGACTTACCATGATTAATGTCCCCAGGAGGAAAGGCAGGACAAGTGCAGCCCCTAAAGCGATGAGAACATATCCATACCATGGCACAATGGGATCTTCCGGTGCTGTGTAGAAGAAACATATATTAGTACTATAGGTCAATGTAAATCAGGAAAATTTAGGATTGCTCTCACCAAATCTGTAAATTGAAGTGAGAATAATTATCAGAAGGTCTTTCATTTTGAAAATTAGTGATTGGCATGCTTGATTGACAGGGTCAAGTAAGATGACTTATGCAGAAACCTCAATCTATTAATCAAGGAGAGGCAGGGTGCACAGAGTGGCTTGAGCTTGCCCTTTGAGTGCCTAACTTCTCATTTGCGTATGAATTAAATATTTTTTTTCTTCAGAATGAAGCAACAGATTGCAAAGTGAAAGGTGTCAGATTTCCTTTAAACAAATGTTAGTGCGTTTCAACAAAAAAAAATAGTGGTCAGAACAAAGATCCATGTTAGCAAAATAATAAAGCAAAATTTTCACAAAAATGGTTTCCTGCTAGCTGTTACATATTAGTCTGATCTAGAAGATCATAAAATGTTAATGGGAGGCATATATTAACTTATTAGTCTCAAGAAAGTGTTAGATATTGTAGGTTATGGTATGGTATTAGGTTTTTGTTACATAATTAGCCTTCATCCAGTTAAGAGTAACATATCTGCTAGGATTTGGGTTAGTTTTTTTTATTATTTATATTAGACCGTAGATTAAATTTCATAAGGCCTGTCCATGAAATCCATCAAATCCATCATGGAGTTGTTAGTGGAGAATGTTAGTTGTTCATCCCATGTTCCACTTACTGTTGTTGTTCGCTGTAGTGCCGGTCTGTTGTGCCGGTGAATGTGTTGGGGTGTTGTAAACAATGGATGTGGTAATGTAGGAGGTATTGTTGAATTCATCTGGGCTCGATGTTGTTTTAGGTCCACCATTTGTTTGGGTGGTGGAGGATGTTCTTATTCCCTGTGTGATAGTTGTGTTATTTGTCGTGGCAGTTAGTCTTGTTGTATCTGCTGTAGTTGTGAAGACTGAACTACTTGATGCGCTCATATTTGTTGGGTTGTTAGAGACAATCATCGTTATAAACATGAGATGTACTGAAGTTGTTTTGAGCTCACCGTTGTGTTAAGACCACTATTACTCTGACTGGTAGAGGGCATGCCTCCATTTTGTGTGTTAGCTGTATTATGTGTTGTTGGTTTTGTTTCATCTACTGTAGTGGTGAACACTGGTCTAGTTGATGAATTTGGATTGGTTGGGCTACTTGTTATGACAGTAGTAGATTTTATTTGTGTGCCTGTGGTGGAAATCCCTGTAGGTGTAGTAGATCTTCTACTGATTTCCATAGTAGTACTCCCTAAAGTGCTGTTTGTAAAAGCTGAGTTTGTAGATGACTTTGGGGAACTAGGTTGTGTATCTGTCTTTGAACTGGTCACTTTTGTACTACTGTTTAAAACACTGGTTGGTAGAGGTCCTGTGGAGGTAGACATAGTTTTCAACGTTGTTGAGACTGTAGCTAAACTTGCTCTGGTTATGATACTGGATGCTGTACTGGTTCCTGTCTCAGTCCCTTCTGTACTTTTCATGCTAGTAGTGAACTGTGGCATTGTGGTAGGGAACGTCATTGTTGCAGTATTGCCTGTATTTTGCATTGTGGTTGTGAACTCTATACTGGTCCCACTAGTAGGAGAGACTACACTGGTTCCAGAAATGGTATCACTGGTACTTGTTGAAGAGACATCATTTCCTGTATTTAATGTAGTAGTTCCTGTAGAATTGTTTTCTGCTGTAGATATATTTGTGGTAGATTTACTGTTGATTAATTCTGTGGTAATTTAGTTGTTGTGGATCCAACAGTAGATTGTGTAGTAGTAGAGTTTTTGATATCCCTTGTGTTGGTCATTTGTGGGCTGTCAGATGTGAGACTTGCCCCTGTAATGGTAGGATCTTTAGTAGTCCTTGGTATGGTAACAGTAGTGCTGTTGATAGTACTAATTCTTTCGGTGGTTGATTGTTCACCAGTTGCTATGTTGGTAGACCCTACAGTTATGGTGATGATTTCTGTTATGATACCTGCAGTAGACGTAGATGCAGTTTCCTTGGAAGTTGATTCAGTAGTGGCCATTGTAGTAGATTTTGGAGTGCTCTGTGAAAATTCGGAATTTGTACTAATGCCGGTGGTCAATCCATTACTAGACTTTGTGATAGTGGTTCCTTGCATGGTCCCACTTATTGAAGAATCTGTTGAAGGTTCTGTTGCTGTGGTAACAGTAGTGCTGTTGATAGTACTAATGCTTTCGGTGGTTAATTGTTCACCAGTTGCTATGTTGGTAGATCCTACAGTTATGGTGGTGATTTCTGTTATGATACCTGCAGTAGATGTAGATGCAGTTACCTTGGAAGTTGATTCAGTAGTGGCCATTGTAGTAGATTTTGGAGTGCTCTGTGAAAATTCGGAATTTGTACTAATGCCAGTGGTCAATCCATTACTAGACTTTGTGATAGTGGTTCCTTGCATCGTCTCACTTGTTGAAGAATCTGTTGAAGGTTCTGTTGCTGTGGTAACAGTAGTGCTGTTGATAGTATTAATGCTTTCGGTGGTTGATTGTTCACCAGTTGCTATGTTGGTAGATCCTACAGTTATGGTGGTGATTTCTGTTATCATACCTGCAGTAGAAGTAGATGCAGTTTCCTTGGAAGTTGATTCAGTAGTGGCCATTGTAGTAGATTTTGGATTGGTCTGCGAAAATTCGGAATTTGTACTAATGCCGGTGGTCATTCCAGTACTGGACTTTGTGATAGTGGTTCCTTGCATCGTCTCACTTGTTGAAGAATCTGTTGAAGGTTCTGTTGCTGTGGTAACAGTAGTGCTGTTGATAGTACTAATGCTTTTGGTGGTTGATTGTTCACCAGTTGCTATGTTGGTAGATCCTACAGTTATGGTGGTGATTTCTGTTATCATACCTGCAGTAGAAGTAGATGCAGTTTCCTTGGAAGTGATCAGTAGTGGCCATTGTAGTAGATTTTGGATTGGTCTGCGAAAATTTGGAATTTGTACTAATGCCGGTGGTCATTCCAGTACTGGACTTTGTGATAGTGGTTCCTTGCATGGTCCCACTTGTTGAAGAATCTGTTGAAGGTTCTGTAGTGGTTGAAAATGTGTTTGTTGTGGTCAAATCTGAACTAGTGTGGAGAAAGATTTCTGCAGTAATGGTTTTGGTTTTTTAGCCATTGAGATGCTGATTTATAAACTGTCCCCTGTTGGGCTGAGTACTAGTAAATACAGTTTTACCTCTGGTAGCATTGAAGTCTACAGGTAATATGCCACCAACATTTTTTAATATAAGCACCAACTGAAGACTAAGGCCTGGTCCACAGATTATTTGCATAGCTAAACTTAAAGGGGTTGTCTGGCCATACATATTGATGACCTATCATCAGGATAGGTCATCAATATCTGATCAGTGGGGTCTGATCCCCCCCTGACAATCAGCTGTTTGAAGAAGAGGTGGCACTCCATGCAAATGCTGCTTCCTCTTCAATACACTGCACTTTGTCTCGTAAGTACTGTCTTAGGATGAGTACTCGCTCCATTCAAGTGAATGAAGCAAGCACTTGTTATTATACTATACCATTACTCCACAGGAGACAACGCATAGTGTAAACAGCTAATCAAGCGGGGGTGCCGGGTGTCAGACTCCCACTCATCGGATATTGATTACCTATCCTGAGGATAGGTCATCAATATATATGGCCGGACAACTCCTTTAACTTTAAAAATTATTTAATCATTTTTTAAATCAAATTATTAGGATAAATTATGAGATACTACCTGCTTTATATTGACTTTTTAGCATATTACTTTAAGCCATGATGCCTTTTTAAGTATAATTTTCACTGCTTTTTATCTAACAATAACAGCCATGGTTGTAGTGTTAATGAAAACTGCATAAACAGAGCGATCAAAAATATTAATACAGTACACAGACATTGTAATTGTGATTTCCAGAATTAATTGGCTGCTGTTCTACGGGGTGTCTGAACCCTTTTTGCCCTGCTCTAGGTGTAATGCCACCTTCTAAGCAAAATTCAACTGGAATGAATTACCATGTGCTTAAGCTACGTTCTGGCAGAGGATTAGACTGTTGGAGGTCCTGCGGGCACCACTGGATTCCCATTGACCATAATTGGACCTGTCGGCTATCTGGGGGGTTCCTACATAAATGCTGGCTTTCTGGCAGAGACATAATTCTGCATGCAGTGGTATTTGCCCTGATAGAAAGCTGTCATTTATGCCAGAAACCTGTCAGATCCTGCCTTGGATCCTATTATAGTCAGTGGGGATCTGGGGTGTGTGGTGGTTTCCAGCTATGCCTGATCTGATAAAGTAACTATGGCAGCCTGTTCCTCTTCTGGAACAGGCTACTGGATTTGCAAGCTAGAGATGTAAACACTGCCTAAGAATTAATAGGGGTCATTTATTAAGAACAGAGTTTTAGACACTGGTCTTAATAAGCCCCTGTCTGTACATAACTTCGGTCTATCTGGCGCTGGTATATGGCATAGAACAGGTGTAGAAAATGATGAATGAGGCAGGCCTACTGGCCCTTCCCAGCCCATGTCATGCCCACTTTTTTAGACTTGGGGTGAGCATGGAAAAGTTGCAGATTGCGGCGCAAATAACCTTTGCGCTGCAGTCTGTGCCAGAAATATTCCTAATATAGGCATATCTCTGATCGTAAGTGACCTCCTATGTGTCAAAATTTTCTAGTGGCCAGAATCTTTGTTTGGGGCTGAAATTTGTTCAGCAGGCTATAATTTTGGAATCTTTTGGACATCCAAGATTATTAATTCCATAGACCTGATCTTCTGACTCATAACTGAGAATGTTATTTTTGGCTGATTTCCTTATTGAGCATAACATTTTCTTTATTTCTTAATAAGAACTTTCTTCCTAAGAAAGGAGGTAGTAATTAAACTCGAGTGCCAGGGGTTGTAATTTTACAACAACCTGATTGCTGGTCTGAAGGAAGAGTATTTTACTCTTGCAGAACTTGTACAAGGAAATGCTTCTGTCTTCCAGCAGCATGGAGAAAAACTAACATATATCAGATGCAGAGCTAGATGCAGCCAAGGCTGACTTTTGGTAGTTTGGGGCTTAATGCACTAACAATTTCAGCGCCATCACCAGTTCCCAAGGCAGATCTGGCCATGGCAGTTCTTTGGGAGGTTCCGGTAGTAAGTCACCTTTGTTCTTTATTGCTGCCACTACCACCACCCTCCTCCTCTCGTTACTCCACCTCCTCAGCATCCCAATCTGGCTCCTAAATCCTGTCCAATAAGCATTTATGACTGTGATATATCATCTCCCGATTCCATCTTCATTTGCCACTGCCCCACAATCCTAATAACATGGCAAAGGGTGCCAATATTACAACAACCACCACAGCTGTGTATAGGTTCCCTCGCCTCCTCCTGAACCTCCTCTTCAGGGCAGTCCAAACACTGACTTCTCTCAAACAAAGCTCAACAGTGAGATTCTCTTGACTACCTGCTGTAGGGTGAAGTGGGGTTTTCTTGACTTTTCTTAGGAAAAAAGAAGACATTCCACTTGGTAGGAGTCAGGAAGACAGATATGACAACACTGAAAGGCTTCTCTGGGGCTACAAGGAGGTGAAGCAGGAGAAATACTGTGACCCCTGGCTCCAAGCCACAGTGTTAGACTGAGAAGTCACTTCCACCTCATCCTGCTGTGACTGAGAGGAGAACTTAGCCATCTAATTCACAATCTCATCCTCTTTCTCCTCAATGATAATGTTGCGCCTTTCTGATGCCAGAGAGAACCGTGGCCTACTACTACTAAATACTACTTCTGGCCAAATAGCTGTTGCTGCTGCTACCCAAATTCAGAAAAAAAGATTTCTCTACTATAAAACACAGGTTGTCAACCTACTATAAGATTACCCCCTCACACACACACTCTTCAACTGTCTGGAGATTTTGATTTGATTTGAGATTTTGGACCACTATTTGGATCACTTAAAGATTTAAAACTCTACCCTCTGCATTGTAAAACACACGTTGTACACTTGTATTGCTATTTTGAAAACCAGGACCAACACTTGAACTGTCTGCAGTTACCTCAGATTTTGGACTAATATTTCAGTTGTTTTTCACTGAGATTTAAAAATGGTACCCTCTGCATTGTAAAACATGCATTATACAGTTGTATTTAGCTTATTCCCCCACACCAATATTTGAACTGTGCACGGGATGGTAGTTTTTCAGCAGTTAGCACTGCAGCATAATTCTGTACTGTACTGGGGAAAAGCTGTCAATAAGTCTAGAGAAACTTCAGGTTTGGAAAAAACAGTTGAATTTCTGGTCAAATGGGGGGGGGTGTTCTTGCAGGTAGTTGCTTTTCAGACTCTGTAGAAGCACAGCTGTATTATATGGCAGTAACTGCAGCTAGAAGGCACTACCTAGCACACCCAGGCTCAGCTTCTCATTTTTCATTCCCTGGTGGAAAGCTTTCTCTGCCTTTCCCTAGTCTACACAATTCTTCTTCTTTCTAGCCTTTCCTTTCACTGTCTCTCACACTAGAATAGATGCTTGATTGTGACTGTACACTGTCCCTAAGATCATTCTCTGGCAGACACTGCATAGACCCATCCACCCTCATTCACAGACCAACACAGAATGACATTTATATTCTGTAAGAGCACCTCCATGTCTGCTGCCCCCATTGATTGGTTCATTCAGCCTGTCTGTTAGCCTGTGAGCCAATCGGAGCAAGCCCTCCCCACCCCCATTTCCTCTCAGGGCCATGTATGCATCATTCTTCTTCCTTCCTCGTACTTTTTTCCCGGCAACATGAGCAGTAAAATAGCGCTGCATGTTATTTTACTGGATTCATCCGAAGTGAACCTGAAAAGCTTCAAGTTCCTGACAAATTTTGGGAAGTTCATAACGAACCCAATTTATTATGAACAGATTTGCTCATCTCTACTGCTAAATGTTAAAGGGAAAGGCCTGTGTCAGTGCTTAGCTTGTATGTGATAACCTCAAATTATTTAAAGAGTATATGGTCAACAGGATTAACTTAATTGAAACCAGACATAATTCCTAGTAGGGTTTGATGCTGTTGAGTGAAATTGATACATGTCTTATGATATTCCATTGCATTGTTCTGGGTGAAAATGAACATTTTATTGCAGGGGTTGTCTAGGTTCAGAGCTGAACCCGGACATATTCCCTTCTTCCCCCACTCAGCCCCTCTGACGAACATCAGAGCATTTCATGCTTGGACGCTCTCCCTTAACCCTGCACTGAACTGTGTAGGGCAAGGGCTTTTTTCTGGAGATCTGGTGATGTCAGAGATGAACCTGGGCAACCCCATCAATACATTGTTATATCTTTGGAGCATTAAGGAGGTGGGCTATCTAGTGTACACTATTGGCGCATACACTGTAGTTATCTGTGCTGCTAGGGAAGTAGAGGCAGATAAACTATGTATGCACCAATAATGGACCCCTACGGTGGCAGGCACAAAATTACTAGGCCAGATGAGATGCCTCAAGTTCAGGTGGGTTCACACTTGCATTATGGCATTCCATTATAGGTTCCATTTATAATGGAATATAACAGAATGCCCAGTTTGAAGGCATTCCATTTTGATCCATCACAATAGAAGTCTATAGGCAAGCATATCGGATCCATCTAGTTTCCGTTATGCAGAAAGGAAAAAGTCCTGTCGACAGGAGTTGAGTTGATTCTGCTGGAAAGGTGCTCCTGAAACTGTTTGTCGTTCACTTTTTTGATTTGAACCTACACTGATTCCTGACTCTGCCTGGCCTGACCTGTATCTGTCTTATCATGCATCATGAACTTCACTTCAAAAATGCCATCTGCAAAACTCCATTGGGTTCCCACTGGGAGAGTACTCTGGGGAAGTATTCTTTCCACAAAGCCCAAACTCCAGTGAGGGGCATTTTCAGGTGAAGATTATGAAATCCTTATGCTTAGCTTAGCCATTTGATGGCACAGAGGAATTGTTTTGAGGCCCTGGCTGTAACAATCGTACATTCTCTTGTTTTTGTGAATAACTCTATAAATGCATATTAGTTTATATACATCCTATGGACATCACCAAAGACATGAAGTCTAACTTTAATTTTACGTATGGGAGAACATGTTATTACCTTGAAGATCTTATACCGTCACGTCAAACTTCATGCAGAACATGGACTTACTGTACTTACCAACTGTTGATGTGGTTGAAAATCATGGTCGATCCAGCGATCCTTGTTGTTGTGACTGAAATGAGTAAAGTTGTTGGAAGAATTAGCTTTTCACAGTTGATGAATCTTTCCCTGTCTCTCTGTCCAGTTAGGCTACATTCACACAAAAGTGAAAAATTTATTGTGGCTACTGGTGACAATGGAATGCAGCTTAGATGGAAGCCAATAGAAAATTGGCAAAAGGAGTTCCATCAATCCCTGCGTGCTTTAGAGAGTTAGGTGATTTTATATTAAAATGACCCATAATATGCACCTACTCGGTTCAATACACCAATGTTACTTTTCCATCTTATTCTACCAGGAGCGAACTGGGAACTTAAAGAGGCCCTGGAAAAAAAAACACTAAAAGTAGCCCCATTTGTAGTTGAGTCCAAATTGATGGAAGGCAGGGCCAGTAATACCATAATGTGGCACATTATTACGACCCCAACAAAATACTTCCCCAAAAACTTTCACTGGCCGGCCATGAGGAGGAATCAGGCGGCCCCCTGGACAGTCGGCCCACAAGGAAATTTCCCAGTAAGGTCTATGGCCAATCCACCCCTATATTCTACTTACAGGTAGTTGACATACTGCTAGGGTCAGTAGATGAAGTGATGGCTGCTGGGGAAGTTGAAGTGGTTGTTGAAGTCATAGTTGTTGACAGCGTTGCTAGATATATAAAATATCAGAACAGTAGACTTATGTTCAATGACAAGAAATATGAACGTGATCTTGGAGACCACAACCTTGCAGACATTTTTTTAAATACATAAACAATATTTTTTTTATACATGCACAAACTCTAGGGTAGAAACAATGCAAGGATTTATGTCTCAGGGAGTGCTTTCTCAGTTGTATTGGATTTTACAAAGAATAAAACTAGGGACAAAAGAACAAGACAAAGGACTGTTTACATGGAATTAACATATAATTGAAAATGTGCCTTGATTTACTTTTTCCCAAACCTATGTACTCAGTGATTCCTTCCATAATTGTACGATTTTTACAGTAACCAACAGTCACAATGTAAAAACACTAGTGTTCAAAGGGTTCTTCTCTGTGATCTCACAAAACTCTTATTCCTAATAAGAGATTGTAATAAGCTTCAAAATACCCTTCCTCCAATAGGGAGAAAATGATCTCTGCATTAGCATTTACAAGGATAATTATGAAAGTCAAGGTCTCAGTAAGGAGTCCTAGAGCACAACTTGAGTAACACTTCAACTAGAAACATCTATCATGGATGCATTATCAAAGGTTATGTTTGTCCCAGCCCCTTCCCTAAATGAGGAACTGCTAGTAATTAGCAGATCATTCAAGGTCATCTCACTAAAATCCATGATGATCTGTTATTGTTGCCAGAGGAATTATACTGCAGTGGCCACTTCAGGAGAAATGCAGTATTACATGGTGGATGTCCACTCCAATCACTAAACACTTTGTAATAGTATGTCAGTGGGGCGTGACAGGTGTGTGGATCATCGTATACTTACATAGAGGATGCTGGCTATATATTATAGCTGACACCCAGCTGCAATGCCCAGGATTAGTGATAACTCCAATATGGGTAATTTGACCACTGCATCTGAGCTGTTAGACATATGGTGGAGGTTCCCACTGTCCTCGGAGCTCCCTTGGTGAAATTGTGGGGCTACAATCCGTTACTATGACTGCCCTGCCAAAGAGAACTCCCTGCAAAGCAATGCCTGTGGCACAGCCTGACAGGCAGCAAATGAAAATTCCATAGACTGCATTAGTATTCTACTGCAGTTTTATTGAGCAAGTGATCAGAAGACCACATGTTCAAGTCCTCTAAGAGGACTAAAAAAAGTTTCTAAAAATATTAAAAATCAAACCACCTCCCTTTATCTGCTTTATATATAAAAATTTGTACACACTCAGTTCATTACACAATGCTACTTTTCAAGGTCATTCTACTTACAGGGAGTTGACATACTGCTAGGGTCAATAGATGAAGTGGTGGTTGATGGGGAATTCGGAGTGGTTGTTAAAGCCAACGTTGTTGACATCATTGCTAGAGATATAAAATATCAGGACAGTAGGATTATGTTCAATGATAAGAAATATGAAAGTGATCACAGCCTTACAGACATTTTTCTATACATGCACAACTCTAGGAAAAAAACGATGGAGGGGTTAATGTCTCAGGGAGTGCTTTATCAGTTGTGTTGGATTTTGGAATAAAGAATACAACTAGGACAAGGACTTGGGTATTCTGGTAACAAACATATGTACAACCATTCTCCACACTATGCTATTGTCTACATGCTTAATGTAGTTCTACTTACCAGTAGTTGTCATAGTGCCAGTTGTTGAAGTGGTGGTCGTTGGGGGTGGTTGTTGAGGGAGTCATAGTTGTCGAAGATGTTACTATAGACATAAAATATCAGGAGATTAGGGTCATATTCACTTACAAGGGAAATATGGAAGTGATCTTGGGGACCACAGCTTTAAAGTAAATCGGTTATATATGCACAAGACTAGGGCAGAGACCCTGGATGAGTTTATGTATTGTAGAACATTTCGTTAGATGTACTGGATTTTTAGTGCAGAGCCTCAAGCATTAGGAGATCATTGATCATAATGATAGGACTGATATAAACAGGGAAATATGATAAGAAATAGAAGGCTTCTCACTTGAACACGGAGTGCAGAAGATTGGGCGGACACAAAGATTCAAAACTTGATCGCCACAGGTACATGGACAAGGTGTAGTAGATGATGTGGGATCTGTGGTTTTGGAAGTGGGCCCAGTACTTATTGCAGTCGCTAAAAATAAAATGTATAATACCATAGTTAGAATGTAGCTAAGACTTTCTAGTTGGGATTATACGAGGAATTTTTACAAAACCAATTGTAGATCTATAGTACATGACACATATCCTCCTTATTAATTTAATTATGTCATTGTGTTTTCATGATCCTTTTTTTTTCTCTGAAAGACTTTTTCCGGGTGTGATGTCCATATGGGATAACCTTCCTGGAGGCCTACGGGGTAAGTGGCTATTAGATCCCTAACCTTCCTGCAACCCAGAGTCTAATTCTGTGAGGACCAAACCCCAACTTTGGCTCTTGGTGACAATAGGGTGGCATCACAGATCGAAACTAACAGCAAGGTGAATTTTCTCTAATGTCACAAGGGTGTGATGTCCATATGGGATAACCTTCCTGGAGGCCTATGGGACATGTGGCTATTAGATTTCTAACCTTACTCCAACCCAGAGTCTAATTCTGTGAAGTCCAAACCTGAATTTTTGCTCCGGGTGATAATAGGGTGGTAGCACAGGTTGAACTAACAGCAAGGTGGATTTTCCCTAATGTCACAAGGGTGTGATGTCCATATGGGATAACCTTCCTGGAGGCCTACAGGGTAAGTGGCTATTAGATCCCTAACCTTCCTGCAACCCAGAGTCTAATTCTGTGAGGGCCAAACCCCAACTTTGGCTCCTGGTGACAATAGAGTGAAAATAGTATGCAAATTGCATGCACATCCTAGGCACACTATGCAAAACAACTTTTAAATGGTGTTCTACTTACAAGTAGTTGACAAACTGCCAGTGCTTGAAGTGGTGGCCATTGGGGTGGCTGTTGTGGATGTCATAGCTGTAGACAATAGTGATGTTGCTATAGACATAAAATATCACAACAGTAGGAGTATGTATGACATGGGAAATGGGAAAGTGATCTTGGGCACCAGAATCATGAAACCATTTTTATACACAGTCCCAAGGTCAAGACTATGTATCAGAGCGTTTTATCAGTTTTATTGGACTTTACATGGAATAAAACTAGGAACAAAAGAACAAGAGAAGCTCTTGGGCATTCTAGTAACAAACTGTATGTACAACCATTCTCCATGCTATGCTATTGTCAACATGCTCAATGTAGTTCTTCTTACCAGTAGTTGTCATAGTGCCAGTAGTCGAACTGGTGATCATCGGGGTGGTTGTTGAGGAAGTCATAGTTGTTGACGATGTTACTACAGACATAAAATATCAGGTGATTAGGGTTATCTTCACTGACAAGAAAAATGTGGAATTGATCTTGGGGACCACGGCTGCACAGAAATCGGTTATACATGCACAAGCCTAGGGTACATACTATGGAAAAGTTTATGTATTGTAGAACATTTCGTTAGATTTACTGGATTTGAGTGCAAAGTCTCAAGGAGATGGAAATCATATATCAATTATAATGATGGAATTAAAATAATCAATGGGAAAAAATATAAGAAATAGAAGGTTTCTCACTTGAACACGGAGTGCAGAAGATTGGGCGGACACAAAGATTCAAAACTTGATCTCCACAGGTACATGGACATGGTGTAGTGGATGATGTGGGATCTGTGGTTGTGGAAGTGGGCCCAGTACTCATTGCAGTTGCTAAAAATGAAATGTATAATACCATAGTTAGAATCTAGCTAAGACCTTCTAGTTAGGATTATATGAGGAATTTTTAGAAAACCGATTGTATGTACATGAGACATATCTTTATTTCTTTCTTTATGCCATTGTGTTTTTATGATCCTTTTTTTCTCACAAAGACTTGTTCAGGGTGTGATGTCCATATGGGATAACCTTCCTGGAGGCCTAAGGGGTATGTGGCTATTAGATCCCTAACCTTTCTGCAACCCAGAGTCTAATTCTGTGAGGACCAAACCCCAACTTTGGCTCTTGGTGACAATAGGGTGGCATCACAGATCGAAACTAACAGCAAAGTGGATTTTCCCTAATGTCACAAGGATGTGATGTCCATATGGGATAACCTTCCTGGAGGCCTACGGAGTATGTGGCTATTAGATCTCAAACCTTCCTCCAACCCAGAGTCTAATTCTATGAGGGCCAAACCCCAGCTTTGGCTCCTGGTGACAATAGGGTGGCAACACAGGTCGAAACTTGAATGGGAAAAAAACTCATGTACTCAGGCTGTAGAAGAAAATGGCTGACTCTGTTTAGTTAAGAACATACTTAGGCTATAACACGCCCTCTAGATGGAGACATCAACTACAGGGTAGACATGTAAATAGCACATGCAGTCTTCATCCTCTTACAGGGCTACAAGTTTATTTTCCCAAGGATTACGGCGTGGGGTACTTTCTACTTGTGTGTTTTCAATCTTAAAAATTATAAGCTTTCAAAATTTCAGTGCCACAGATGCGGAAGCTGTAATGAGAAAGGTTGTGGTGCACCATAGCAGTAGCATAGTGCATATCTGAAAAAGCTCACCGTTGAATCATTTCTCATTACAGTGAAAATAGTATGCAAATTGCATTCACATCCTAGGCACACTATGTGAAACAACTTTTCAATGGTGTTCTACTTACAGGTAGTTGACATACTGCCAGTGGTTAAAGTGGTGGCCGTCGGGGTGGCTGTTGAGGATGTCATAGTTGTAGACAATGGTGATGTTGCTATAGACATAAAATATCATGACAGTAGGAGTTTGTATGACATGGGAAATGGGAAAGTGATCTTGGGGACCAGAGTCATGAAACCATTTTTATACATTCACAGTCCCAAGGTCAAGACTATGTGTCAGAGCGTTTCATCAGTTTTATTGGACTTTACATGAAATAAAACTAGGAACAAAAGAAGAAGAGAAGCACTTGGGCATTCTGGTAATAAAGATATCATATGTACAACCATTCTCCATGCTCTGCTATTGTCTACATGCTCAATGTACAGTAGTCCTACTTACCAGTAGTTGTCATAGTGCCAGTAGTCAAAGTGATGATCATTGGGGTGGTTGCTGAGGAAGTCATAGTTGTCGACGATGTTACTACAGACATGAAATATCAGGTAATTAGGGTTCAGTTCACTTACAAGAAAAATGTGAAAGTGATCTTGGAGACCACGGCTGCACAGAAATCGGTTATACATGCACAAGGATAGGGTACATACTATGGAAAAGTTTATGTATTGTAGAACATTTCGTTAGATCTCAAGAAGAAGGAAATCATTGATTATAATGATGGAAATAAAATAATCAAAGGGAAAAAAATATAAAAAATAGAAGGTTTCTCACTTGAACATGGAGTACAGAAGATTGGGCGGACACAAAGATTCAGAGCGTGATCTCCACAGGTACATGGACATGGTGTAGTAGATGTTACGGGCTGTGTGGTTGTGAAAGTCGGCACAGTGCGTATAGTAGTTGCTAGAAACAAATGTATAATACCATAGTTAGAATTTAATTAAAACCTTCTACTTGGGTTAATTTTAGAAATTTTTACAAAACCAATTGTATGTCTGGTCTATAATACACAACACATATCCTTATTTCTTTCATTTCTTTTTTTTATGCCATTTTGTGTTCACAATCCACTTTTTTTGTCACAAGGACTTTTTCAGGCGGTGTGAGGTCCATATGGGATTACCTTCTTGGAGGCCTATGGGGTGTGGGACCAATAGGTTTCTAGCCTTCCTGCAACCCAGTGGTGGCCACCAGGCTGGAAGTTGAGGAAGTCATAGTTGTAGAAGATGGCAATGTTGTGATATACTGTACATAAAATATCAGGACAGTAGAATTATGTTCAATGACATGGGAAATGTGAAAGCGATCTTGGGGACCACAGTCATGCCACCATTTTTCAAGGTTGAGACTATGGAGGAGTTTATGTATTATAGAGCGTTTCATCAGTTGTATTGGATTTTAAATGGAATAGAGAAAGACTTGGGTATTCTGGTAACAAACATGCATACAACCATTGACCATGCTATGCTTTTGTGTCCTATTCAGTGACTTACTACTTACAGGTAGTTGTCATAGTGTCAGTAGTTGGGGTGGTTGTTGAGGAAGTCGTAGTTGTTGATGATGGAGACGTTGCTGTAAACATAAAATATAAAGACATTAGGATTATGTTCATTGACAAGGGAATATGAAGGTCATCTTAGGGACCACAGTTATACAGCCATTTTTATATTTGCACAACTGTAGAGTCAAGACTATGGGAGAGTTTATGTATTGTAGAAGACATCAGATGTACTGGATATTACTGCAATGTCTCAAGCACAAGGAGATTATTGATCATAATGATGGGAATCACAAGTAAATAATGTAAGAAATAGAAGTTTTCTTACTTGAACATGGAGTACAGAAGATTGGGCGGACACAAAGATTCAGAACATGATCTCCACAGGTACATGGACATGGTGTAGTAGATGTTATGGGCTCTATGGTTGTAGAAGTGGGCACGGTACTTATAGTAGTAGCTAAAAAATAAGGTAACAATACAATAATTAGAATTTGTGCCCTGCACTGTTGATGCTCTGGATAGTGGGCATCAAGCAATTTACTAAAGCAAGTTTAGAGATGATTAAGCCAATCTTTATCTGCAACAATGTATTGTGGACACTCCAACTCTTCCAATGCCTTAAACCGTACAGGTGGTATTCCAATGATGGTGTTTAAATACAAATGTTTTGGGAGCTACAGTAGTACTAAATATGGGCTTTACTATAATACAGGTCTCATTGGTCAATTGTATCACAGTCCTTTGTACACCAGGACAATGGCCAGAAAATAGTTTGAATCCAGACAAAAATGTATTTATTTTAATGACAACTCCCAATACTTGCCAACAGCGAGCCGAATTTTTCATTTTTAAAATCATGACCCTAGTTAATATTTTGCTCCAATATTTTGCACCTTTGAAAAACAGATAGTTGTTGATGAGTCCCTGTTGCGTGAATTTGAGACCGGATACACATAAATATTCTTGATTTATGAGCAGAAAACATAGTGTAATTCAGCCCCCAGGCTAACTCATCTCCCGTCATAAACGTAAGTGGTATCATTGTGTGGGACCTCCTGAGCCCACTGTTTGAACAAAGGTACCATTTGTGCCTAGATAATTGGTACAGATGTCATACTGTTGAAATATCCGGTTAAAGGGGTTGTCCCACCTCAGACAATGCCCCCATTGTCTTATAGGTGCGAGTCCCACCGCTGGGACCCGCACCTATATCGAGAATGAAGCGGGGAGCTCTGTGCCTGGAGGACCCCAGGTTTCTAATACTAACTTATTAGTTGTGAGAGGGGAAGTGGTGTCAGTGAAGGTTATTGATGTAGCAGAACCTGTGTAAAAATAAATATCATATATCTTAATATGGTACCGTGAACGGGATAGAAAAAAAAAGCCACAATGGCAAAATTGCTATTTTTTTGGCCACAATGTATCTCAAAAAATTGAATAAAAAGTGATAAAAAGTCTTCTTCACCCAAAAATGGTAACATTAAAAACTACAGCAAAAAACAAAACAAAAAACTGTTACACAGTTCTGTTAATGGGGTGAAAGTTATGAGTGCATGTAAGTAAAGGTTACTGTAACTATTTTTTTAAATCTTTTTTATAGCTTAAAGGGGTATTCCCATCTCACAAATGTAGTTTGTATAGTTAAATATAGTCATACCAATATTATTACTAATAGAATGTATTTATATAAAATGTACCGTTTAGAAGATTTCCCTATTTGTATATCCATTGTCCCAGACACATCAGTCAGGCCGTTGCCCCTGGTTACGGCCACCGCGGCCATGTAGTAGTGGTGGCCGGCTTGTTCCTGTTCAGACCTGCTCTGAGGTAACTGCTGTATTGTGAACGTACATTACATGAACATGCGGAGACACATCTTAGGTACTTTCACATCTGCGTTTTGGACGCTACCAGTCCAAAACACAATGATCAGGATCTGTCCAAAACCCAGACTTTATAAACGGATCCTGCTCCATAGAGATAAATTGATCTTGGAACAGGATCCGTTTCTCTGCGTTTTGGAAGCGCAGACAAAAATGCTACAACCCTAAGATGTGTCTCCACATGTTCATGTAATGTGTGTTCACAATACAGCAGTTACCTCAGGGCGGGTTTGAACAAGAGCAAGCCGGCCACCACTACTACATGGCCGCGGTGGTCGTAACTAGGGGAAACGGCCTGACTGATGTGTGTGGGACAATGGATATACAAATAGGGAAATCTTCTAAACGGTACATTTTATATCAATACATTCTATTAGTAATAATATTGGTATGGCTATATCTAACTATACAAACTATATTTGTGAGATGGGAATACCCCTTTAAGGACAAAAATATCAGTTAAAATCACAAGATAATTGGTTGCCGTTGGCTTCAGAAAACGAAGAAGAAACTGTGCAAAAAAACAAACAGTAATCAAAATTATAGAAGTTAGAAAAAGTTGCAAAATGTATTTTATATTTCAGATTTATAATGATTAGTCTTGGCGACTAAAAAATATTAATCACAGTAGGTGAAGTGGTTGTAGAGAAGTCAGGGGAGCTGGATCAAAAATACAAAAAAAGTATATAGGATGCAGAGGTTACAGGAGCCCTGGTGCCTAATGAAGCTCAATTGTCACTATGCCACATAAGCAGACACCAGGTAGACACAAGGTAGGTGAGAAGCTTTAAATAACTCACACTAAGCACAGGAGCTTCATATTACACCACCATATCAACTCAAATCCCCTTTAGGTAGGTCGGATATACCCAGTAATGAGCATCTTTTTATGACTATTATTATTATTTTGTTTTTTTATACTTTGACGCGAATCATCTCATATCACCACTAGATGGCGCAGAAGGCTCTGCAATTAGTGCTCTGTAGTTAATTATCTCATTCTATGCTGATTAAATGTATGGAGCTAGAGCAAAACATGCAATTTTTTATGTGCAAAAATAATTAGAGCTATGTTTTTCTTTGAAAGAACGAGGGCTTTCCAACATGACTGTCAGCCTTGTATGTCTAGGGAGTTCATTGAATTTTATGTACCTTATATTTTTAACAAAGTAGTTTTATCTACTATGGTTGGAACTTTATTTTCATTTTTGCCACGAAGAACTATACATTTCTGTCTGAGAACAAAATGTAAATAAAAAGATCTGGCTGCATGTATCTACCACTAGAGGGAGCTGAGGAGCTTAAAGGGGTTGTCCCATTATGCAAAGTTACCTCCAGTCTTAGGGATGGGGCATAATGTATAATATATTTGCTGTATTTACTAAATGATTGCAGTTAGCACTGGTGGTGTAGGAGGAAAATCTTATGGGTAGGTAGGTTTCTAGGTGTTCGATTTCAAAAGGGAAATCAATATTATCCTTATTGCCAATATGAGATGGGAAATACTAGGTATAATGTGTAGCACTGCCAGAATGCTGCCCCTGCAGTCATGAAGGCAAGATCTTTGTAATAAGAGATGAAGACTTTATCTAAGAAAGTATTAGTTATCTAAGAAATCCCAATTCACTAAGGCTACCCATACACATTCAATAGCTGTTGGCTAAATAAACATTCAGTGGACAACTATCTCTCCTGGCTTTCACATACACATACATGTTTGGCTCGACCGAACATGTATTTTTATTCAATGGGGAGAGACACTTCTGGCAGCTTACCTCCAGGGAGAACAAAAGTATTAACTTTGCCCTATCCTCCTCTCCCCGACATCATCTATTGGGGTAAAGTAGGAAGCTCCCAACACACATATGACTGTCAGGTGAATGCACGCTTCTCAGCAAGTTCGGCCAACAATACACTTCTTAGGTACATTGGCGATATGTGCTTTCTACTGCCCCGCACCCCTTTTTCTGCAGCATTGCTAGGTACTATCTCTCCTTTATTCAAGTATTCCGATATTCGCTGTTGCACTGCAAGGGTTCAAGCTCTTTGCTTTCTGTGGGCACCTGCTTAAATAATGGGCAAATCAGCCTTGCTGTGTATTTTGTGTCGTGTGTCCCACCCTTGCCTGAGCAACAGGTTCTGCCTGGTCTTTCTAGTCTGCTGGAGTGTGTAAGGGAGCTATAATCCATTGCCTGATGCACTAGTATGTTGTTCTGCTACCTGACCTGTGCCTGTTACCCTGGTTTGTTCATCTGTCTGTGCCTGTCTTCTGCTTGTTGCCTGGATCATGACCCTGTGCTGGCTGCCCTGGTCCTGAGACTGTTTCTTAGATTTGCGTGTACTTTACCTGCTTGATTTTTACTATGTGTATTGCTCAATCCCTTGGTACTTTTCACTGGTGTCTCTGACCCCCATGGGTCAGCTTCTAACTACACCTGCACTATTCCAAGAGGTAGCAGTCTGGTTGCTTCTCTGCAGTGAAGACCAGATCCCTCTACAGAGATAAAGGGTAAAAAACAAAGGGACAGCCAGGATGATCCCCTCAATAATAGTCCAAAGTCAAATCAGTTAGTGGGCCCAATAGTTCCACAATCATTGTCCATAACAACACTAATGTATATAGGTGCCTTTAGAGTTTAAAAGAACTTTCCAGGTTTTTTAAACTAATGATTTAACCGCTGCCTCTACTGTGCGCACACTCCATCAAACAATTTCTCATGCTCTCTCTGCTTTCTGCAAATGTGACATGGGAAACATATATAAAGGTAGTCACAGGAAAAATCATCAGTGGAATTACTGATGATTACTGAATAGTCGGGAGTGTAGAGGTCGAGGTTGTTGTTTCTGATGTGCTTGTAGCTATAACAACATAAACAATGTAGTAATCTATGCATTAATAATACCCAATATTGATTGCGTTGATAACTGGCTAAACATCGGAGCTTAAAGGTTTGGGAAGAGGTCATCCTTTTTTATATTTTCAAAAATTAATAAAATAAATGCAGGAAAAAAGATTCATGTGACCCCGACCATTGTTAGAAGTCACTTACTTGTAGTCACAGGTGAACTGATTGCAGTTGTCAATTGTGATGTGAAAGGAGCTGTAACACAAAGTTATCAGGTTATGACCTATAAATGACATACTTAATCGGCAGGAGTCCCCCAGAGCAAGAGTCAATTTTTGTTAATGTTTATCCACTAAAGCATTGACATGGGTCCCAACGACGGGTGCTATGATGTGCATATACCCTAATAGAGCACATGGACAGGGGTTTTTCATTTCAGTCAATCATCTTAAGATGGTGATCCTAGGTTTTCCATTGTAACTTCTAAGGAGGAACCATTTCATATGGATTGCAGCATACACATGGCTGAACATCAGAGTATAAAGGTTTCTCTGACCTCCACCATGGTTACAAGTCACTTACTTGTAGTTGAAGGTGAAGTAGTTGTAGTTGTCGGTTGTGATGTGGAAGAAGCTGTAAAAAAAGAAGTCATGAACTGTAAATGATCAGTAACGATAGCTTATCTTCAGGTCAAAGACATTTACACTACTTCTGGAGGATGGAAGGTTGTCCACCAAACCTCGAAAAAGACCTCCTCTGTGAGAAAACCACTTCTCTATCTAGAGCTATCATATCCTAATTTTGGTTGGTCGTCTCAAAGAGGTTTCACTGTATATACCATAGATAAAATATAACATCATTAAAGGTTAATCATGATAAATCTTGTGGTGATTAAAGGGTGTATTAGACTGACAGATTCTATGCCTGATGATCGGTAAATGAACATTCCTACGAACACTCATTACTGGACATCTGGCAGCCTAATACTGCCTCTAAGGCTAAATTCACACGTCCGTGTAGCACAGTCTCGAGACGGTCCGTGAAAACCCGGACCATGCTCCTTCTAAGGGCAGGAGCGCACGGCGTCATTGGTTGCTATGACGCCGTGCGCTTCCTAAGGCCGCCGCTGTACAGTGATACAATTTATACGAGTGTGTACAGTGTATCACTGTACAGTGGCTGCCTCAGGAAGAGCACGGCGTCATAGCAACCAATGACGCCGTACACTCCTGCCCTCAGAAGGAGCACATTCCGGGTTTTTACCGACCGTCCTGGACCGTGCTCCATGGACGTGTGAATTTAGCCTTAATGCTCGTTCACCGGGCAGTATGCTGAAAGATCTGGATTTGCTTGTGGCAGATCGAGCTGTCTAATAGCGATCTGCCACCAGCACACCACTGTCCTGCATGGGGATGAATGATGGCATATTGATCACTCCTCGCCATGTTGCTGAGGACATTGCTTTATGTAATAGCAATGATGTCCTCTGCTAGCTATCTGCCGATTGCCTGGAAGGAGCGCTTCCCTCCTGACAACCACTAGAGGCATCTGGGTGTCTAATACACTCTATTCCCGGGGTGTAGTCAGTCAGTTCCTTTAGAGTCTTCATAATTGGTTGTCTATGATCGTTCTTGTGGTTCAGGCCATGAGAAAACTTAGACATTATCTTGTAATTGTGTTAGGCTGAGTTCATACTTGATTATGCCAGTCACTTAACTGGTTGCCCATCCACCACAGAATACAGTTCAAACTTCTCACCCTCACCCACAAAGCTCTCCACAGTGCTGCCCCTCCAAATATTTCTTCCCTCATCTCCGTCTACCACCCTACTCATGCTCTCTGTTCTGTTAGTGACCTAAGATTAATATCCTCCATAATTCGTGCCTCTCACTCCCGTCTTCAAGACTTTTCTCAAGCTGCACCTACTCTTTGGAATACCCTGCCCTGGAATATTAGGTCAATTCACATTTTCCCTACCTTCAAACGTGCCTTAAAAAACACATCTTTTCAGGCAGGCTTATCAAGCTTCCTAAAATGACCTTTCCCCAACTAAACTTCTCCCCCCACCAACTCCTCTGGCCTGAACTCGACCCTCTAAAAGTCCCAAATCTGAAGCAGATCGGCCGGCACCACTCCTTTCAGTACAATTATGGCTCGAATCCTACTTATCACAATCAACTACCTTATGTGTCACCCCCTATTCCTCATAGATTGTAAGCTCTTCCAAGCAGGGCCCTCACTCCTAGTGTTTCAGTTCTATATTAGCTAGTCATGTTTGTATTGTACAAGAACCCAATGACTTTGTAAAGCGCTGCGGAATATGGTGGCGCTATATAAATAAATAATATTATTATTATTATCAGTTATTTCCATCAGATATTGTGAGCCAAAACCAGTAGTGAAGCCTCCACAGAGATAAGGTATAATGGAAAGATCTGCACCTGGTTTCGTCTTAAAATAACTGGTGGAAATTTTGAGATTATTTGATGCCAGATAAGAGGAATTTCACTGAATGTCCATACTGTATTTCCTGTATCTTTACTTACATGGGCAGATGCTGCACTGCAGACGAATACATAGATTCAATAACTGGATTAACACAGAGCATTCCTCAAGAGAGCAAAAGCATGCTGCCAAAAAGATGAGACAAAATGAACATAACCATCATCACTAGTGAAGTGGTCTAGGTACCTTCCATGCATTTGACCATATTTCTAAAATCAAAGACATATAAAGCTGTATCTCTCTCTAGAGAGTGGAGAAGGAAATCGGGAGGGGCATTACATCCCACACAGAGATATAACTGGAATCTTTGGGGCTGTGTTTGAGGGATTGTTTTCTATACAGTAGAGGTAGCAGAGAACAAGAGCTGATTGCAATGCTCTCCTGGGGTTGCAGGTTCTTAAAGGGGTATTCCCATTTTAGGCAATGGGGACATATCGCTAGACTATGCCCCCGTTGTATAATGGGTGCAGGTCCCACCGCTGGGACCCGCACCTATATTGAGAACAGAGCAGGGAGCGTTGTGCCTGGAGGACCCTGGGATTCCAGGGGTCCGGCCACCACCAGGCGCAGCTCCCCGTTCCCGTAGAAATGAATGGCAGCGCACCACCCATATGTGGCCACTCCCATATGGAAATATCTGGGCCAGACCCCATAGAAATGAATGGAAGGCAGCTGCGCATGTGCAGTGCACCCTCCGTTCATTTGCTCGCTCAGTTTTCGATATAGGTGCAGGTCCCAGGGCTGGGACCCACACCCATCAGACAATGGGGGCATATCGCTAGGATATGTCTAAGATGGGAATAATCCTTTAATGAGCAGCTGCCAACCCACAAAAAGGGACGAGGAAAGTTCTCCAGATCAAGAGAAAAAAAACAAAAAAAACAAAAAGAAAAACTTGACAATTAAAATAGAGATAATTTTTTTGAAATTAATGTAGTTAAAATAACAGTGTGCACTACTGCAGATAGTATTATATAAGAGATTAATGCAATGAACTCCAAGGTTTGCAGGTGATTGATGAGCAGCTGCCCACCTACAGAAAGGGAAGAGAGAAGTAAAAGTTCTCCAGATAAGTAAAATGAAAAAAAAAATTTAAAAAATTACTCTGGAGATCATTTTTTTTTGCATTTTTGTAGTTAAAGTAATAGTTTGCATTACTGTAGATATTACTATTACACATTATCATCAGGTGATGGTGGCCCACTGTGAAATAGCTTTGAGACTATAAACCAAAGAGGGAGGAGGTGATTAGCTACTTACATGGAGGAGTGCTGCCACATTCTGGACAGTGGGTAGTGGTCGAGATTTCTGTAGTGATCACTATGAAAAACATGAAAAACTTCTGTGTTCAGGCATTCATAGGATTATTTGAGATGAATCTGAAAACTGGTTTACTGGGCCTTTTTTAATTTCTGAGCCATCTTTGATCAGGTGTTCTCCATCAAACCAACCCCAAAGATCCCAGATAGGGAACATTTAGTATTACCCAGATGGACACTCAGAAAGGCCTGGGGCCCAAGTGAAGTAAGTCCCCCAATCACATGCAGAGTTGAGTCTCAAGTAGGACTCTATAATGTCCATATACCCTAGTAAAGCACATATGGACAGAGGCTATTTATCTGTAACGGCTCCCTTAGGATTATGTTTTCAGGTTTTCCTTTGTAACCTCTTATTAAAACCAATTCTATTTCTGTTTCCAATCCAATTAACTAAATGGTTAAACTTCAGACCCCGTGGAGCCTAAAATGAATGAGAGCAGCCTAGTGGGCATGTGCACTCTCACTTCATGCATTTCTATGGGAGTTCCTTAGATACCCAAGCTCTTCCCTTGGCAATCTGCAGACCTCCCATAGAAATGAATGAAGCAGCAGTGAGCCTGCCTTACTGGCCTCTTTGTAGATTTTGGGAAGCTCCACAGAGAACAATGCTCTTGTGATTGGTCGAGGTTTCAGCTGTTGGACCTCAATCTATCTAGCAGATATCCCCTATCCTGTGGATGAGGGGTAACCACACAACAGAATACTCCTTTAAGAGAGCACATCTGACTGAAGGAAACCGTTGAATTAAAACAACAGACTTTAAGATAACTGCACGTCTATGCAATATATGTATGGAAAGTGTCCACCAGAGCAAGAGTTGCTGCTTGTTTAATGAATCTCTACTCTGACTCTTAGTTGGTCCCAAATTAGTCTCTATAATATTCATATACTCTAACCAGGGAATATGGATAACGCATTTAACTTTGTAGCCCAGGTTTTCATTTTTGACCTCTAAGGAGAAACCACTCAATATTGACTGCAGTGAAAAAATGGGTGAATTTTAGAGATTAATGGGGTCATTCATGAAACTGGTGAAAAGTAGAACTGGCCTAGTTGCCCATAGTAACCAGTAAGATTCCACCTTTAATTTTTTAGTGCTTCTTCAGAAAATAAAAGGAGGAATCTGAATGGTTGCTATGGGCAACTAAGCCAGTTCTACTTTACATCAGTTTGATAAATAACCACATAAGGGTTCCTTTTACACCACCAGTTGATTATCCCCAATTAGTATCGGGGCAACAACTGTAATGAACGTTTGCCTTTCATGTGCTTTCCATATACCCATATAAAAGCACTTTAAACAAGCACCAATGAACTGGTTTTAAATGTTCCTTGACACCCACTATGACCTAGAATCCGACCATTCAAAAGGACCCTAAAAGCATTAATGACCTCAACCATTGTTACTTACTTGTAGTCACTGGTGAGATGGTTATAGGTGTCGGTTGTGATGTGGAAGTTGCTGTAACAAGAAGTCATGAACTATAAATGATCAGTAACTACAGTATAATCTACTGCTTATTTTTTTCAGGTCAAATAAATTTAGTCCACAGCCTACAGTACTTCACAATGATTAAGGGTTGTCTACTGAGTCATATAAGTCAACTGAATCATCTCTGAAAGAACATCTATTTCAGAAAGACACCTCTTTATCTATACCTAAGTGTATTGGCCATCTACTTCGGGAGACCCACTCTTGTAGAAGACCATTTTAGGTGAACATCTCTTAAAGAGGTTTCAGTGTCTACATCATAAATAAATTGCAGAAACATTAAAGGGTAATCATGATTAATCTTATGGTTAGAGATTAGCAAATCTATTTGCCGCATTGTAGATTCGATAAATACAAATCTTGGAAATTTTCCACTGCGAAGCGAATCCGGATTTTTTGAGAAATGGTCTTAAAGCTTTCTACGCATTTGCTACGTACTTGTCCGATAAATTGTAGGCTAATTCTATGTATAAGTTACTTTATACGCTTATGCAAATTCAGTAAAAGCCCGGGTAGAAAGAGGTCACCTGACCTAGTGGGCAGGGGGTGCTCGGATTGGCTCAGGCTCAGTAAGCCAGTGACGCATCAGTTGTGCTGCGACTGCTGAGACGAGCAGAAGCACTGTCTGTGAAGTTCTGAGAGACTGAGACCTGTTTTGTTAAGATTAGGGTGTAATTGTTCTGGGAATCCATAATACACATCAGGGATACAGCAGGGCAAGTGCAGGGCCAGAGCAGGGCCAGAAATTAATCAGGCAGGGAGAGAAAGACAGGTAGAGAGATAGGGAGAGAGACAGGGAGAGAGACAGGGAGAGAGATAGGGAGAGAGATAGGGAGAGAGACAAAGACCTGCTGCAGGGCACAGAGTCAAGTGAAAAATGTCTGGCATGGAAGAGCAAAAGGGGTCCAGTTCCAGCCAGACCTTGAGCTCTAAAAAAAAGGAGAAGGTGGCAAAGGGCAGCACTCCCAAAGGACCTGTAGGCGGAGCTTCTACTTGTAGTATTCACAATACTTGGCCACTGTTCCACCAGGCTAACCCACCAAGGCGCATAACTGTAGTGGAGGAGAAAGTGGATGAGGTAGTGGAATGGATGACACACTCATCTCAATCACAGCTGGATCATGTGCTTTCTTCTGCTGATACAGTATCCATATGTAGCCAGGGTTCAGACTCAGAGCATTCCTCCTGCTCCACCATTTCGCTCCAGCAAAGCCTAGCGTCGCGCGTGCCTGCATATTACGCAATCGCTAGACAATAGTATGCTTAGGATTCGTATGCAATTTGTACACTCATGCGTACATGTTCACAGAAGCTGAGTACCTTTAAAAACTGAACGTTCGTTATTAGTGTGCGAATGTTCGCAAAACACCACATAGTAATGCATGATTTGCATGCAGCTTCGCCGAATAGATCCGTAGGAGGACGAACATTCAGCGAACCGAATTTTGGATGATTTGCTCATCTCTACTTATGGTTATTGACTATTTCTAGGATGTGGTCAGTCAGTGCCTTTAGAGCCTTGAGGAAGACAGGTAAAATAAAAATCCAAACCACCCATTAGAGGCTCATATTTGTTTGTCAAAGATCAGTGTTCCAGTTCGCGCCTTGAGAAATTAGACATAAGACATAACAAGACATAATGATACATAATTAAATATCATCATATAATTGTGTTAGTAATAAGTTGTGTTGAGCGTATTGGGATCCGAATTTCAGGATAGATTCAATTTGCCACAAAGCCGAATTACCTTGTGCTTCGTGGTAGCGAATCGATTTTACCTGAAATAGTGTAAAAAACTAAAAAATATCATACTCATACATTTGCTTGCGATGGGCCGACCATGGCCATCTTGCTTGAAGATCTCGCAATCCCATGCACAGTGACGTATGACGTTACCACACCAGCTGCCCGAGATTTCGTACCAGATCTTCAAGCAAAATGCAGGTGGCCGGCCCCGGCCCGAGCAAAGAAAGGGAATTGCAACCTACTTCTCAGGTTGCAGGTTCTCAATGAGCTGCTGCCCACCCACAGAAAGGGAAGATAAAAGTTCTCCAGGTAAAAAGTGAAAAAAACCTAACAATTACTCTAGAGATCAGTGTTCTTGCATTGACATATATCATGGTTGCTCAACCTGTGGTCCTCCCAGCATGCCCTAATAGCGGTAGGCTGTTCAGGCATGTTGGGAATTGTAGTTTTGCGACAGCCGGAGGGCCGAAGGTTGGGCATCCCTGATATAGATAAAACAATACTGTGCATTACTCCAGATATTATTATATCATAGCTTATTGCAATGCACTTCTAGGGTTGCAGGTGATTGATATGCAGCTACCCACTCACAGGAAGGGAAAAGAGAAGTCCTCCAGATAATATGAGTAAAAAGAGAAAAAAAATGTCAGTATTTTTTGCTTTGATGTAGTTAAAATAATGGTGTGTTTTACTCCAGATATTTTTATATTTGTTAACTCGTGAGATAACCCATTTAAAGAGCAACCGTCAGCAGGGTCCACTCTTTACTTTATGTAAATTAGGGCTTTAGTGCACCTCATCTGCAAAACTTCCCAGTCCTGAGCATGACCCTCAGTACACTAAAACCCTCATTTGCAGAGAGAAGAGACACATGCTCTTTAAAGAGGACCTCTCCCCACTCCTGACATGCCTGTTTTAATATATTCATGCATCCCCCATGTAATCACAATTCTAGAGCATCTATTCTTATGGCTCTATGTTGTGCCATTCCTTTATTATTTCTACTAGAAGTTATGAATGAATTGCTAGCAGTCTGCAGTAAGGGTACAGAGGGGAGGTAACCAGTTGGGGGTGTGTCCCTGCACAGTCTGAAAATGGCAGCACTGATTGGATAGAGTCAGTCTGTGCAGGTACACGCCCCCAACTGGTTATCTCCCCTCTGTACCCTTACTGCAGACTGCTAGTAATTCATTCATAACTTCTAGTGCAATTAATAAAGGAATGACACAATATAAAGCCATAAGAAAAGATGCTCCAGAATTGTTATCACATGGGGAATGCAGGAAGCTATTAAACAGGCATGTCCTGAGTGGGGAAAGGTCCTCTTTAAGTTATGGCTGGCTATGGCCATGTATTTTTGGTGTTATATCTTGCCATGGATGTTGCTGCCAGGGTAGCACACATAGCATCTGAAATGAGGCCCAGCAACTATGGTGGCCAACATCAACTTAGAGTTAGGTGACGGCAGTGATCAACTGGGAATGATGGAAGAAGACAGTAGGAGAAATTCAGTCTTCTAAGGGTACAATAAAAGAAGGAAGAGACAGTGGGAACCAAAATAATCTTAAATATTTTGTGATCTAATGAGGGAAGCTGGAGACCCTAGTGGGCAGGGAAGCACATTTACACACATTTGCCTCTTATCCACTATCTGCTGAAATATTCCGTGAGACTATATGCACAGAATGGTCTGAACTTTATCATCAGGTGATGGTGTCCCACCATGCAATAGCTTTGATACTATAAACCAAAGAGGGAGGAACAAATATTGTGGTGAGTAGCTACTTACCTTGAGGAACAGTAGAATCCCTGACACATTCTGGACATTCAGCAGTGGTTGCGATTTCTGTAGTGATCGCTTTGAAAAACATGAAAACATCTCTGTTCAGGAGCTCATAGACAGGTTTATTTGAGATGAATCTGAAAACTGGTTCATTCCTTATTCATTTCAGAGCCAACATAATAAGCTAATCACAATGAACTCTACTCCAAAGATCTCCAAAAGGGAAAATGTAGCATTAAGCGGATGGACACACAGAATGTCCTGAGTCCCAAGTGAAGTATCTCCCTAAATTACATCCATAGTTGAGCACCAAGTAGGTCTCTGTGATGTCCACATACTCTAGTAAGACATATGTGGACAAGGGCTTTGTATCTGAAACAGCTCCCTTAGGATTATGTTTTCAATCAGGAAATCAGGGGTAAAATTCAGTAAGGTCTTTTGCTGAGAACGTTACCATTCTGTGTTCAGCATCCGACCTAGAAGGGTGGCAGTTAGTGTTGAGCGAGCACCTCTGTGCTCGTATGCTCGGGTGCTCTGGCCGAGCACTAGGGGTTGCTCGAGTGCTCGGCCGAGCACCCGAGCATTAATGTTAGTCAATGGGACTAAACCAGGCTCGGAAGAGGGGAGGGTGTCTGGTTAATAGAAAAAGGTCAGAATCGCGACTTCTCCTCTTTTACTCCTTTCACTCGTAAAAGTATGCTAATTAACTGAATTTGTATGCATTAGTGTACAAAATGCATACTCATTAGTTTACAAAATGCGTACGCATTAGCGTACAAATCAGTATTACAGTGTAGGGTAGACACTCGAGCATTGCACTCGAGTACACTCGGTGTTCGGCCAAACTCCGAGCGGACCCGAGCGTAGGCCGAATAGCGATTTCGGCCGAGCATGCTCACTCAACACTAGTGGCAGTGTCTGACAAAAAGCAATTGCTGACACAAGCCAATAATTAAGCAGTACTAAGGACATTGTAGGGAGAGAATAGGGAGACACAATTTCTATTTTAGGGAATTTGAACTGGGCAAAAATGCCATTATTATACCCATGTTATTAAATGTGTTGCAAATTACCGAAGATGGCGTAAAATTATAGTAAAAGCATTTTACAGCCATAATGCCATTATTATACCTGTGTAATTAAACATGTTGCATATTGCTGCAAGATAATGGGTAGTTACAGCAAAAGTAATACTGAAATAACATCATTTTTATACCTGTGTTATTAAGTGCATAGTTCAAAGACATTTTACCGCAAACATTGTATTTTTATACCTATGTTAGTGAACGCAAAGTTCAATGACAGTTTACAACAAACATTGCATTATTTCCCCCTATTAGTGAGTGCATTACTGCATCAGGCTGTGTAGTTCAAAGTATAGTCTAGAAAATAGAGGACCCAAACCTCATCATCCAAGCGTCATTTGTCATGTGAAAATGAGCTTAGTAGCAGTAGTAACAGCACCAGCCATCTGTCCAGTAGTGTTAGCAGTAGGCCACAGATCTCCCTGGCTTCCCATAGTCACCACATTGTTATTGAGGACAAAAAGGCATGAGATTGCAGACTGGATTGCTCACTTCTCCTCTCAGTCACAGCAGGATTATGTGGATGTCTCTTCTGAGTCTGAAACCATGTCTTGGAGCCAGGGGTCAGATTATTCCTCTTGTTCCTCCTTGCAACCCCAGAGAAGCCTTTTAGTTGTACCCTCTCTATCTATCTAGGCTCATCTATCTGTCTAACCGCTACTCTGATGCCTCCACCCTGCACCAGTCATTGCATTACTTACCCTTACAGTATAGGATTCACTTTAAAATTCTCACTATAACCCACAAAGCTCTCCACAGTGTGACACCCCCTATAACTCTGCACTCATCTCTGTCTACCACCCTACCCATGCTCTACGCTCTGCAAATGATCTAAGGCTAACCTCTCACTCACCCCCAGCTCCTTCTCTCGAGCTATAGCAGTTCTCTGGGATGCCTTACCCCAAGCTATTAGGTTAATTCACAATATCCACAATTTAGGTGCTCCCTAACAACATATCTTTTAGGTTGGCCTATCCCCCTTTGATATTTTACACCACTCTCGCCACTTTTGAAAATTGTATAAAAATGGGTACTGTTCAGTGTAATAATGAGTTAATACGCAGATATCATTGCAACTTTTTAAGCATAAACACAGTACAGCCTACCTGTCTCTCTGTGTACTGTATATAAGGAGTAGTGTGATTAGAAGCATTTATTCTGCCATGTTCTGCTCCTGCAAGTGTCCAGGAGGTGGGGACCTTCACTGTGATATGCTCTTCACAGTAACAGCTTTAGGGGTCTCCTGGTTTCATGCTATAACGCTGTCACTCAGGGAAGAGCACTGCATAGTGAAGCTCCTCTTCTAGGGTACATACTTGCTGGTGTATTACTTTGCAGAATAAAAGTTCCCTGTCAGACTGCAGTTCACTGTGTCATTGTGGGCTTGCTGCAGCCTTCTAGTGTGTGAACTATGGCTGTGAATGTGTTTACTACCCTTGTCTGCATCTGTTCTTGACACTGTTGGCCATGCAGGCTGGCTGTTGGTTCTCTTGAGTATTGGCTGCAGGCTTTCTCCTGTCTATGCTGGTTGCTTGGAACTGTGTGCTGGGTGTGGCCTTTCATGTATGAACTGTGCCTGTGTATGTGGATGCTCTTTTACTTGTTGGTGTCTGGTTTGTTTGGTGTTAACTTTCCCTTTTATTTCAGGGTATGTCTGCTAGGTGGTCAGATGACCTCCTCATCCTGCTATAATATCTTGTTTGCTGTGAGCCTGGGAGTCAATCTGTCTCCAGCTTTGCTGGGTACTGGAGCTATGCACCTGACCTGGGTTATTCCATCTGCCCTGTCTGTGTGGCCACCTAGTAAGTCACCAAGGTTACCTTGCCTGGTTATGTATTTGGTCTATGACCGCCATGTGTCGTCTGAGCTGGTAGCAATGACGTAGGAGAAGCCAGTTGCACGGAACAGATTGGCTGTTGCCCATTTATAAGGGCACAACACTTATACGTTAATATAAAAATTAAGACATTTCCTATAATTTTTATATTTTTATGAAGGTTTTTTGTTTAATATTTGAACTGTACGGACATTTTTCTGGACAAATCAAACAATGTGGCAGAATTCCTAAAATATATGGTTCATTGTGTTGTACGAAATGGACTTTACTTACGAGGGCACGTGCATTCTTGACGAAGAAGAGCACAAAGATTCAGACCCAGCAGTCCTGAAGGGCAGTCTTCAGGTGGACATTGGCACGTCTGACTGTCTGTAATTGAGAGATTAATTCTAATATCATTTTTTATTCATTATACTCAGTTTGCATTCAGTAATGGACATCAGCAGAGGTGGAGTCCTCACTACTTCACAAACTACAGAAACATTTGTGGTATTAGTTATGTTTGACTATGTAAGATCTTGAGTAGGCCATGAGCGAGCTTCTACAATTCAATTCGGGTATAGATGCCGATTAGATTTGGGTCTGAATAAATTATTTCCACCCTAATCCAAAGTGCTCTGATTGCTCGGAAAAGTTTCTCTCTTTTGCAATTTTGGAAGCCAAAACCCACAACGAATAAAAAAAAGAATAGTTGTAAGTGTCCTTCATGTTTTCCATCCTTTTATGAATCCACTCCTGATTTTGGATTCCACAAAGGCATTAGGAAACCTGATCATGTTGTCATACCGTAATTCTTCAAAATTTGAAATCAATATGTGGATCTAGCCAGGATTTGGTACTAAAATATATTGGACAAAAGGAATACAGATGTCTGCACCCTTATCTTTGCACAAATTTAATTAAGAACCCACATTTTTCATGATATTGTGGGATCAGGCAACAGCTGTAGCCAGGGACAGTCTAAGGTCTGGGCTGGTAGAAGACTTGAAATCTTATAAACTGGTCGAAGTCAGGGTGGGAAGCTTAGGGTCAGAACAGAGAAAAGGCTTTCAGGTACACAGAACAGGCAAACAAACACAGCATATCTTAACAGGAACTATTGAACTTTAATCAATTGCTTAGGCACCTTCCCACAGATGAAGGTGCCTCAAACACCCTTGAGTAACCAGCCTTTGGATGGAGAAGATTAGAGCATATGTTGTCCCTTTAAGAGGCAGAGGAGCAGAAAAAAGGCATTGTCAGCAGGAAGCAGGCCTCAACCCGCATGAAAGAAGCATCGCTTCTTCTTCTGCCCAGGACCGCCAGCTGGAAAGAGGAATAAGCTGGTGGGACCAAACCGCTAGAGCCCTGCAGCTGTGGAGTGGGTGAGCAAGGCGGCTGCCATGCCCAACAGCAGGAGAGGAGTGGAGTTAGGCACACACCACCACCATAACACATGGATTATTTTTACAGGATAACCTCATTTACATTATGGTCCCAGCCTCCTAGGTTTTCCTTGATGATCTCTAAGAGGTCAACTGAAAATGGCTAAATATGCTCTGTATAAAAGTTTTGCTTTCTTTGTTATAGTACTGTATGTCATATATGTGATAAGGAAAAATAAGGTAGAAGACACTTACTTGTAGTCATAGGTGAAGTGGTTGCAGTTGTCAGTTGTGATGTGGAAGGAGCTGCAACAAACATATATTTTTATCTATAGGGGGTTTTGCAAAAATGTTTTTTTTTTAAATTATATTTTATTCATGCTAGAAATCTAGGACCACTCCCCTCTATAAGACAATTTTAGAAATACAATAATGGTTGGTCATCTCAACAAGGTTTCATTGTGCACAAATTAAAATATACGAAAAAAAGAGATATGCCAAAAAAAATTTCAAAACATCTGTTTTGGGTCCAAATTGGACAAATTATCCATTAATTTGGGTCCCAATAAAAAGATCTGAAAGACAAGTGCTCTAATTAACTAAAAAAGTTTTCCCTCTCTGATTCTCACTAATGGAAACACACAACATTCAGATTTGGTAGCAATCCATCACAACTTTTTTTTAAAAATTTGTCTTGAATTTCCAAATTAAAAAAAAAATACTGATCATTAATCAGTATTTATGACAAATCATGTGTTTTTTTTTACTTATTTTGCATGTATAGTTAGTGCTTGTTTGCAGAATCAGAAGTTTACATTTAGAAATAAGTGATTTAAAAACTCAACCAAATTTACAGTAGCAAGACGTAGACACAAGAAAATTAATGCAAAAAATTAAAACAAAAAAATATAAACAACAAAATAATAATTGTAAAAATACTGGTATATCTTATGTTAGTTCTCATAAGTTTCCAATTTCTTATCAATTTTTAGAAAATGATTATTTTAATCACAACTTTTTGAAAAATTTAAGTCAAATTTCCAAATCATAGGATACAATTTGCTGATAATTAATTTGTATTTATTTTGCTTATTCTGCATGTACAGTCAGTTAGTTCTTTTAGAAATAGTTAGTTCAGTTAGAAATAAGCAATTTAAAAACTCAAATTTAACAAGATTTACGCTCAAGTAAATTACCGTATTTTTCGCCCCATAAGACGCACCTAGGTTTTAGAGGGTGAAAATAGGAAAAAAAAAGTGTGTCAGCAGCAAATCCCCCACATAACATTATATCAGTAGCAGATTACCCCCATAAACTTTTACATTAGCGTTAGCAGTGTCCGGCAGGGGAGCAGCCTGCCGGATCTGTACTAACGCAAGCCCACGTGCTACCCCATGGATACTGCTAACGCTAATGTGAAAGTAGCCTAATCTGCTGCTGACACAATGTTATGGGGGGGGGGAATCTGCTTCTGACACACTTATTGGGGAAGGGGGGAGGCTATCTTGTGACACTTTAATAAAGGGAGACAATTTATTAGGGAGGCCACTTTATTGAGGGGGGTCACTTTATTAGGGGTACCTTATAGATGACACAGCTCTCAGGGCACAGCTCGCAGGACACAACAGGAACAGGCAGAGCGCGGAGCAGGCATGTGTGACAGGGAAGCCTGCTCTGCCCCCTCCTCTGACTGCTCCCATCAACCTCTGCATCTTCCGGCCGGCCGGCTGGCCCATACCACTCAGCACCTGCTGCGGCTGGCCAGTCCCTACTAACAAAGAACCCACAGAGGCAGCCATCCCCTGCCTTCCACTAAGTGCAGCGGCCGATTCGCTGCCTCCCCCACCATCTGCAGTGGTGGCCGTTCCTTGCCGTACAGAACCCTCAGCGGCAGTCGGCCCCTTCTTCACAGCACCGCAGCGGCCAGTTAGTACAAGATGTCCAGCAGCAAAGCGCCGAATATGTTTTTTCCCCCTATATTTACCCCATAAGACGCACTAACGTTTTCCCACCATTTTGGGGGGGAAAAAAGTGCGTCTTATGGGACGAAAAATACGGTAAGGCAAAAAATAAATAGATAAAAACAATGAAATGATAATTGTAAAACATACTGGTATATCTTATGTTAGTTCTTGGAAGTGTCCAATTTCTTAATAATTTTTAGAAAATGAATATTTCTATTAGTATTTTTAATAAAACTAACTATCTTATATTTAAATTTTCCTTTGCACTCACCTGTAGAAGAAGGAAGGGAGGACACAGCTGCTGATGTTAGTGTACCTATATAAAAAATAAGGTTTATGCGTTACTAATATTACATAGAAATGGGATTAGAAAGGATTGAACATTTTATATTTTAGATTGGATTAGATAAATCTATGAATGCCAGAAAAAAATGTTTACAGTGTAACTGTCATTTTTTTATTTTTTTTCTAGTTCATTAGATGTAGGCATGTATAACTGAATTAGGACTTGTTCATATCTCCGTCCTCCATTCCGTTATGTCTTTCCGTAAGACGGAAATCAAAACGGAAGCCTTAAGTGGCATTCCGCTTTGATCCGTCATAATAGAAGTCTATGGGCCTGTATAATGGATCAGTCTGGTTTCTGTTATGCAGGACGGAAAACAAGGTCCTGTTGACAGAACTTTGTCTTCCTTCCAGCATAACGGAAACCAGACTGATCCCTTATATTGGCCCATAGAATTCTATTATGACGGATCAAAGCAGAATGCCTCTTAAAGGCTTCCGTTTTGATTTCCGTCTTATGGTTTCCGTTATTTTCCATTATAGCAACGTTATAAGGGAAAGCCATAATGGAATTGAGGACGCAGATATGAACAAGCCCTTAGTCTGTCAATGATTGTTAAAAGATCTGTAATTGCCTTATAATGACAGCTTTCATTAATGTTGCTTGTCCCTTTCCACTGGTCCCTTAAAAGACTATTTCTAAGGCTCATCTGTCTCCAGCTGATCATAAGCAGAAGAGAGAGTGGTGGTTCTTCACACTGCAGGTCTGCATTAGGCTTCAGAGTGTGGATATGTGTCTCTCAGTAATCCAATCTGATTGGCTGGCAGGGAGCTGCTGGATAAAGAAAGTGTGTATGGGAAGCGAGGGAAGGCAGTTTTGGCCTCAGAGAACTGGCAGAGGAGCCATCTTGAGAAAATCCTCATATTGTACAGGTTAAAACAGTCGTAACTAAGGGAAAAACTCAAGGAAAACAGTGGCATGTGAAGAAACTAAAGATTGATTTATGCATAATGCTCTGCCAGCAGTAACATACAGTATGTTAAAACTGATCATTTATGAAAACATGGCGGTTACGCTTTAAGGTCTCTTTACACTGCCCAATATTTTGGTAAATTATTACTAATGAGCATGTGAAACGCTCATTTATCGGGTAACAGAATTGTCAGTGCGTCACCTAAATCATAGCTTGCTGGAAGCAATTTGTGCCATCTAAACTGCTGAAAACAAACAATGCTTCGGAATAGGGAAGAGCGATGGCATTATTGATCGCTCCTCCTCATACTATGGAGTAGATCCCTGCATGTAAATGCACCGTTCACCTGCTTTGACAAGTAGGTGATTGTCTGGAAGGAATGAGCAGCGTAAAGGGGCCTTTTAGACATTATCCAATGTGATAACTTGAGAATTGTAAAGTACTTTGTGAAATCTTTAAAAAGCTCTCTGGTTATATTGGTTAGTTTCCAATGGATCAAATATGGAGAAAAACCAACCACTTGTTATCAAGTACCTTAGGTAAGAAAAGAAATGTAAAAGAAGACAATTTCATATCTGGACATTAAATAGGCAAACTCCTGCCCAAAACAGCTGAACACCGTGAACCCAAATCCAGAATCCTCGACAGGGGAAATGTAGTATTAACCTACTTGGGACTCACAACTCTATGAATGTCTATATAAGTTTACCTCAATGACTTCAATATGGACAGAAATGATAAAAAGTATGGGCAGGAAATTATCCTAATGGGTTACCTCTTTATATTATAAGGCTAGGTTTTTGTTTCTGACCTCTAAGGGGGAACCACCCAATATTAGGAGAAACCTACTTGTAGTCACTGGTGATGTAGTCATAGTAGTCATTGTTGTCCGTTGTGATGTTAAAGGAGCTGTAAAAAGAGTCAATGTTTATTCAAGAACTATAATTGATTGGAGCAATAATACACTTCTTATATTCTCAAGGTAACAGACATTTCACCAGAATCTTTGTAACTTCTTTGTGATGTTTTCAGTAGTGTCTACAGAACAACGTTATAGGAAAACATCTGTCTATGGTAGGTCTAAGTCCTATGGTAGGTATACTGGTCATGTACTTTAAGATGACCATCTTCTAGCCTGTTAGTGGCTGTCCACTCTGACTCATAAAGTTGGGTATCAAGTGAGCCTTTCTGATATGTATTTTACTCCAAAAATACATGCACATGTGTGATTGAAATGCTGTAGATTTATTGGTATGGATTTGTGTGCGGCAAATCCACGGCATTTTACAGTAGCAGCAACGTTGATTGGATTTTAAGAAATACTGACTAAATATCCGAGAGTAAAGATTTCTCTGACCCCCACCATTGTTAGAAGACACTTACTGGTAGTCTCAGGTGAGGTGTTTTGTTGTTGACAGTTGTGAGGTGGAAGGAGCTGAAACAAAAGTCAGTTATCAAGTCATCAACTATAAATGAGCCGTACAATAATACACTGATTACTGTCTCCAGGTTTAAAAATCCTCTAGAAGAACATTTTTTGCAGTTTTGTGGTGGTTATCTCACATATGTTTCACTGCATATAGATAAAGGAAGTAAAAAACAAATACTACAGTAAAAAAGAAAATCATAGCAAAATAAAAGTAAGTTTTCATTAATTTCTTAAAATGTCCGATTTTCTAGATATTTTACTCCTGCTGACCTATGCAGAAAATATACATCATTGTTGGGTGGTAGTTCCTATATTGTGACGTACATATTTGTCATTGTGATTTCAAGATCACGATCTGTAGCAGGAGCTGGGCTCTATTACATTGTCCTTCTCCAGCCGCAACTGCAGGAATCGGCAGTAGTAAGCAGTGCATCTAAGTTGGTAGACAGAGGAAGGGGGATTCCTCTGTCATGTCACAATTGCAGAGCGCTGATGAGCTATGACAGCCTGCTTGAGTAGCAGTCACTGGTCAGTGGCTCTCACACCTAGGTCTCAAGTAGGGTATCCCTTTTACAGACATGCATATACTTTATATTAAGTTCATTGTGTTTCCAATTCAGTGATTTTTTTTAATTAAATTTGTGTTCTAGATGAATTAAGGATATTCCAATTGGTCTGAAAATTGCTATATGACTCTCTGAGGATTCCTAGGACACAGCATTTTTATATTATATTCATTATCTCTTTTTGATTTTTTTTTTTTTTGCATTAATATGCAGCGTGTTTAATAACAGGTAAAAAAATTGCATTATTACAGAATTGTTTTTGCTGTAATAGCTTTTTGTCAGACATTGCCACAAAATACCCTACCAAGTCACAAGCTGAAGACAGAATTGTGATTCTTCTGTTTCATCATAAGAACCTCTCTTCATACTGCCCCCTGATTGAATAATCGGGCTATCATTCAGCCTTTGAGCCAATTAGGGTTAGCCCTCCCCCCAGTGTCATGTTATCCTCCATGTTCTTCCTCCCTAATGGTTTCCCTGCCAATTTTCACAGCAAAATGGCACTGGACGCCATATTTGCAAGATTCATTTGAGGCAATTAGCAAAAACTTTAGATTTATTTTGCGACTAATTTTTGTAAAAATTCATAATGAATCCCATTTGTTTGGAAATAAATTTGTCCATTTCTAGCCTATACCCTTTACCACTGTAGTCCCCAGGGTTTCATTTTGAACATACAGTATAAGGGGGCAACCCAAAATAGCTTTTAGTCAATAACTGACTAAACATCTAGGACGTAAGTTTTCTCCGACCTCTATCACTGATGGAAAGACACTTTACTCACTGATGAAGTGGTTGCAGTTGTCAGTTGTGATATGGAAGAAGCTATAAAAAAAAGAAAATGTTATCAAGCCATGAACTATGAATGCACTCGGCACCTTCCCAAATCGAATAACTTTAATACTGTGGACCATAGAGAAAGGAAAGATATACATTATGTAAATACTCGGAGGAGGGGTGGAAGTGGTTACACATTTAGGACAGCCTGTAGTGGATGAGATTTCTGTAGTGAAAGTTAAAAAAAGGATTTTTTGGAAAAAAACAAAAAACATTCTCGGAGAACCCCTTAAAGTGAATTTTCTTCAACATTTTTTAAAAAGTTCTTTGTTTAATCTTTTTTTAGTCCCACTAACATAGAAGAAGAAACATAGAAGATTGACGGCAGAAAAAGACCACCTGGTCCATCTAGTCTGCCCTTTCATTATCCTTTATTGTTATCTTAGGATAGATACATGTTTATCCCAGGCATGTTTAAATTCAGTTACTGTGGATTTATCACCACCTCTGCTGGAAGTTTGTTCCAAGCTTCTACTACTCTTTCAGTGAAATAATATTTTTCTAATGTTGTTCTTGATTTTTTCCCCAACTAACCTCAGGTTGTGCCCCTTGTTCTTGTGTTCTGTTTCTTATTAATAACACTTCCCTCCTGAACTTTATTCAGTCCTTTAACATATTTAAAGGTTTCATGCTCACTAGAGAGCATGCAATCATTTGATCATGTATACAGTAACTGTAATGCTTTGTATTGCAGTTTGTTGTGCTTCTAGCTATGTCCTATTAAACCCTACAAGTTTTAAGGGCAGTGATAAGACTCCACTCTAACTCATAAAATTGGCACCCAAGTGGTTTTTGATGACCATGTATCTTAACGGGGCAAAATAGAAAGAACCATCCCTTTGTATTGTCGAAGATGAAAGCAGAGCTTACTAAATATCAGAAAATAAAATTATTTTTTGACCATCACGATTGGTAGAAGACACTTACTTATCGTCTCTGGTGCAGCGTTTGTAGTTGTCAGTTGTGATGTAGAAGGAGCTGTAACAGAAAGTTATCAAATTCATAAAATGACCAAAACTAAGTGTGATATTTAGATGGTAATGGCCACTGATTCTTATGATAGCAACTCTCCACTCTAAATCATAGAGGTGGATCCCAATAAAACATCTCTATGGTATTCATATACTCTAATAGAACATATGGACAGAGGTTGCCTTGATGATATATCTCCATTAACATTAAGGTCCCAAGATTTCTAAGAAACCAGCCCATATTGGTCACAGAAAATGTTATTTGTGACCCCCACTATTGTTAGAAGCACTTACTTGTAGTCACTGGTGAAGTGATTGTAGTTGTCCGCTGTGACGTGGAAGCGCTGTAACAAAAAGTTAGGGTTATCAAGCCATGAACTATAAATGCAATCCATAGATGATACTTTCCAAAATTTGATAGCTTATGAACCAGAGAGAATGATATATGTGACCATGTGCTTACTCGGAGGACTGGTGGTAGTGGTTACACATTCTGGACAGTCTGTAGTTGTTGAGATTTCAGTGAGTGGTGTGAAAAAGAAGACTTTGTGAAAAGGTCCTTTTTAAGAGTTCATGAGAAACTTTGAGTTGAATCTGAAAGCTAATTATGCCCTTCCCTTCAAAGCCATTTTTTTAAACCCACCCTGCCTTAAAAGAGCCATAGGTTTTTTTTTATCTTTCCACTGACATGGCTGTATGAGGGCTTATTTTTCTTTTTTTTTTCTTGCTGTTTAGGTTGTAAGGGCCCCATTTAATGTACTGTATCTGTATTGAGAAACCTTTGAAGAATTACAGATGTAGCTGGGCTAAACTTGATGATTAACACGTTAAGTAAAGAATGGCAAGAAAATGTTAATTGACTTTTGAATGGATCTCAATGGCTTTTGTCATGAGATAACCGATATGACACTATAACATTTATCATCAGAGTCAATTTTAGCTCGGCTACATCTGTATTTGATTAATGAATTGGGAAAAACACATCTGTGCCATTGTTTTATTTTTTGGGTTTCATTTTTACACCCACCACTTTAATCTTATTCTGCTGGTTAGTATTGTTATAGTAAAACCAAAGTAATAGAGTATTTTAATACTGTTAAAAATATGAAACAATGGTTTGTTTTGCCATATTCTGGGATTGATCATTGCTTTAGTTTTCCATCAATAGAGCAATTTAAGTGAATTTGAGTTTTTGTTTATGACCTCTAAGGGGACACCACCCAATAAAAGTAGAGACCTACTTGTAGTCACAGGGGGTGTAGTCATAGTTGTCAGTTGTGATGTCAAAGGAGCTGTAAAAAAGTCAATGTAAATCAGTCAAAAACTTTAAATGATAGGAGCAATAATGCACTGCTTACATTCTCTGGGCCAAAGACATTTCACCATGGTCTTTACTACTTCTTCACAAAGTTTCTGAGGGGTCTACAGAATATTGTTATAGGAAAAAAAATCTACAAAAGATCATCTCTCTGAGAAGGCCACTCCTTTATCTAGAAAATATTTTTGAAACAGTTTTTCAATCCTACCATATGGTAGGTATGCTGGTCATCTACCTTAAGGTGATCATCTTTTACCCTGTTGTCTCTCCACTCCTACTTATCAATTTGGGTCCCAAGTGGGAATCTCTGATATCCATTTAGTCTAAGAATACATGCATATGGGATAGATATGCTTCAAATTTATTGGCATGGATTTGTGTGAAGTAGATCCATAGCATTTTAAAGTAGCAGCAATGTTGATAAGATTGAAAGAAATACTAACTAAATATTAGACAGTAAAAGTCTCTCTGACATCCACCATTGTTAGAAGACACTTACTTGTATTTTCAGGTGAAGTGTTTGTTGTTGACAGTTGTGAGGTGGAAGGAGCTGTAACAAAAGTCAGTTGTTATCAACTATTCAACTTGCTATTCTCACCAGTGTGCCTAAAGACAATGTTCTTTCTGATTCTATGAATGTCCATCTATGTATCTACCTCAATGGCATCAATGTGGACAGGAATTATCCTAATGGGATCTCCTCTTTATAACATGAGGCTGGATTTTGGTTTAGGATCTCTAAGGGGGCACCACTCAATATAAATAGAGACCTACTTGTAGTCATAGGTGATGTAGTCATAGTTGTCAGTTGTGATTTCAAAGGAGCTGCAAAAATGTCAATATTAATGAGTCAAAAACAATAAATGATAGGAGCCATAATACACTGCTTACATTCTCTGGGCCAAAGACATTTCATCAAGATCTTTACTACTTCTTCACAATTTTTTCTAGAGGGTCTACAGAATATTGTTATAGGGAAAAAAAATCTACAAAGGATCACCTCCCTGAGAAATCCATTCCTTTATCTACAAAAGATTTTTGCAACAGTTTTTCAACCCTATCATATGGTAGGTATAGTGGTCATCTACTTTGAGGTGATCATCTTCTAGACTGTTAGCGTCTCTTCCCTCTGACATATAAAGTTGGGTCCAAAGTGGGCATCTCTGAAATCCATTTCCTCTCATAATACATGCATATGGGATAGATATGCCGCAAATGTATTGACATGGATTCGAGTGTAGCAAACCCATAGAATTTTACAGTAGCAGCAAAATTGATTAGATTTTAAGAAATACTCACTAAACATCAGACACAGTAAAGGTTTCTCTGAACCCCACCATTGTTAAAAGACACTTACTTGTATTTTCAGGTGAAGTGTTTGTTGTTGACAGTTGTGAGGTGGAAGGAGCTGTAACAAAATTCAGTTGTCAAGTCATCAACTATACAACTTGCTATTCTCACCAGTGTGCCTAAAGACAATGTTTTTTCTGATTCTATGAATGTCCATCTATGTATCTACCTCAATGGCATCAATGTGGACAGGAATCATCCTAATGGGATCTCCTCTTTATAACATGAGGCTGGATTTTGGTTTAAGACCTCTAAGGGGGCACCACCCAATATAAATAGAGACCTACTTGTAGTCATAGGTGATGTAGTCATAGTTGTCAGTTGTGATTTCAAAGGAGCTGCAAAAAAGTCAATATTAATGACTCAAAAACTATAAATGATAGGAGCCATAATACACTGCTTACATTCTCTGGACCAAAGACATTTCATCAAGATCTTTACTACTTCTTCACAATTTTTCTAGAGGGTCTACAGAATATTGTTATAGGAAAAAAAATCTACAAAAGATCACCTCCCTGAGAAATCCACTCCTTTATCTACAAAAGATTTTTGCAACAGTTTTTCAATCCTATCATATGGTAGATATAGTGGTCATCTACTTTGAGATGATCATCTTCTAGACTGTTAGCGTCTCTTCCCTCTGACATATAAAGTTGGGTCCCAAGTGGGCATCTCTGATATCCATTTCCTCTCATAATACATGCATATGGGATAGATATGACGCAAATGTATTGACATGGATTTGAGTGTAGCAAACCCATAGAATTTTACAGTAGCAGCAAAATTGATTAGATTTTAAGAAATGCTCACTAAACATCAGACACAGTAAAGGTTTCTCTGAACCCCACCATTGTTAGAAGACACTTACTTGTAGTTTCAGGTGAAGTGTTTGTTGTTGACAGTTGTGAGGTGGAAGGAGCTGTAATAAAAGTCAAGTGTCAAGTCATCAACTATAAATGATCAATAACAATAATACACTGCTTATTTTCTCCAGATCAAACAAATTCTCTAAAAGATAATTTTCCAGTGCAATTTTAGTGGTTGTCTCAGAGAAGTTTCACTATATATACCGGTAGTTAAGGTTTAACAAAGTTAAAAGAAACAAGAAATAGTAGGACAAAAAACACATTAATTCTTTAAGATGCACAATTTACTAGTTATACTCATGTCTGTGCTTTGCAGAAAATCATGACTCTTGATTGGGTGCTAGTTCATGGTGCATTGTCATAGTGATCTCCAGATCACAATCAGCAGCAGGATCTGGGCTCCATTACATCCTGCTCAATCCACAACTGCAGTGATTGTCAACAAGGGTCATTACATCTAAGCTGTTTAGAAAGAGTGAGTTGGCTTCCTCTGTCATGTCAAACATTTTCACAGTGCTGATGAGGATGAGATATGGTAGCCTGCTAGAGCAGGAGTTGCTTGTAAGTGCCTCTCAAGCACAGGTCCCTAGTGGGGTATTCCTCTAACAGACATCCATCTACACTATAGTAGAGATGAGCAAATTTCTTGAAATTCGTTTTGTGTCTGATTCAATTAATTTTTCAAAAAATTAGATTTGTGTCCAAATTGATTCTACATGAATTAAATATGCCCCAATTGACCTGGGAATTGATATATGGCACTTTAAGATCTCCTAGGACTCAAATCTTTAATATCTTTTAATTTTCTCTTTTTAATTTTGTTTGCTCTTTCTCCCCTCCCACCTCCCTTTTAAGCTCTTTAAGCAGCAGTAACAGCTATATGGTATGGAACATGATGATAGGCAGGCAGAAAGCATTAGTAGCTTGATGGGTCACCATTAGCCATGGCAGATATATTCATTGGCCTCAGCTGGAGGTTCAAAAGTGAGGATCCGAATGCATGGCTATACAGTAATAATCATTGCTTGATGTTAAGGTTATAACTTTCATTATGTAAGCATGCAAGCATACAGCTTGCTATTCTCGGCAGTGTACCTGAGGACAATGTACTTTCTGGCTCTGTTTCCCATTGAGATGGTTGTTTATTATGGCTGATGTCATCATTATTATCATCAGCCTCATTCTCCTGCACAAGCAACTCCTCTTCATGCTGCTCCTCCTCCTGCTGTTCCTCCTCCTCCAGTGGTAGCTACTCATCCTCTACTTCCTCTTCCATTGGACTTTCTCCATGTGGGTCCCCAAAAGCCACAGGATGGCCAGCAAGATGCATAAGCTGTTCTTCTTCCACCATCCCTTGTTGCATCAGCATGAGCATTTGTTCTAAGATACATATTAAGGGGATGGCAATTGCCCCAATGTCAAAGCTGCCACTGCCAGACCTCAAAGCAACACATGCTCCCTGTTGAGGTGGGTGCGAAGAGGAGAGTAGAATTTTTTTTATTTTCAGACACCATTTTAGGAAAAATTGATTAGTTACCACAAAGCACAAGAAAATTTGGCTCCATTTTGGATATTTCGATTCACTCAACAGTAGTGCTGACAATAAGCCTATGAACTGTAGAAATTTGAGGCTTTTTTCATAAAAAGCTGTGTGTTCATATATGGAACAAGAAATGAGTTACCAACAGCTATATTAAACACACAACTAACTAGTTCCTTACTCTTTTTATATGCTTTCCCTGATCAAATTCCCTAATATCAACCCAATTATAACTATTTATTCTTTGCCTGTACTATACTGCTTATAAGGTTTATTTTACTCTACATTAGTGGCCTGTATCTGTAATAGCTTTTTGTAAGACACTACCACTAGACACCAGTCCAGGTAACAAGATGAAGACAGTATGGTGATTGCGCTGTCCCAGTATAAACACCCTCCTGCCTACTAACCCTGATTGACAGATCAGGCTGTCTTTCAGCCTCTGAGCCAATCAGTGTAAACTCTCCCCCCACTTCCTACCAGTTTCATGTGATCCTCCATCTTGTTCCTCCCCAATGGCTTTCCCTACCAATTTCCACAGTAAAAATGCACTGGGTGTCATTGTTGCATGAGTCATCTAAAGATAATTGCAAGAACTTTAGATTCGATTGGTGGACACATTTTTGTGAAATTCTTTATGACTCCCCGTTTAGAATCAATTCACTCATCCCTATACTCCATACCATTGTAGACCCAGGGTTTCTTTTTTGACATACAGTATAAGGGGTCCATCTAAATAGTGTGCAGTCAATAACTGGCTAAACATTAAAGAAGTAAGGTTTCTCTGACCTCCGTCATTTATGAAAGACACTTATTTACTGATGAAGTGGATGCAGTTGAAAAAGTTATCAAGCCATGGACTATGACGGCACTTGGCACCTTCCCAAATGTGATAACTTTTATATTATGAACCATAGAGGAAGGTAAAGTGTAAAATATGTTTTCATATACATAATTGGAGAAGTGGTTACACATTCGGGACAGTCTGTAGCGGATGAGATTTCTGTAGTGATAGTGACAAAAAAGCTTTATGAAAAGCAAAAAAAGTCTTTTTTTGTACTATCCCAATTGTTAGAAGACACTTACTTATTGTCTCTACTGAAGTGATTGTAGTTGTCTGTTGTGATGTGGAAGGAGCTGTAAAAAAAACTCAAATTCATAAAATGTTCAACACTAAGGCCTCATGCACACGACCTTATGTATTTTGCGCAAAAAACGAATCCGTAAAAAATACTGATGATGTCTGTGTGCATTCTGTATTTTGCAGAACAGAACAGCTGGCCCCTAATAGAACAGTCCTATCCTTGTCGGTAATGTGGACAATAATAGGACATTTTCAATTTTTTTGCGGAAAGGAAATACAGACACATGGAAATGGAATGCACACGGAGTATCTTCCGTCTTTATTTGCAGACCCACTGAAATGAATGGTTCCACATATGGTCCGCAAAAAAAGGAACGAACACGGAAAGAAAATACGTTCATGTGCATGAGCCCTAAGTGTGTTTTTTAGATGGCAAAGACCATTAGTTCTTACAATAACAACTCTTATCTCTAAATCATATACCATTATAGGGCTTATGGACAGAAGTTGTCATGATGAGATATTTCTATTAACATTTTGATCCCGAGATTTCTTTTAGTCTCTAAGGAACCACCCCATATTAATATTAACATAAAAAAAAGTTATTTCTGACCGCCGCCATTATTAGAAGCAGAAAGTCAATGTTTTTTTTTTTTTTTACACCTCTCACTAAATTAGACAATAATCTTATTCTGTAGATCAATATTGTTAGGCAACCACCAAAGTAAAATACACTATCTTTATTCACTTACAAAATGGAAAAAAAAAATTGTTTTGCCATATTCTGTGATTGATATTTTTGTTTTAGTTTTCCATCGATGATAGGACAATATGAGTGCCCTTTTTGTTCAGTTCAGTTTATAATGGTGCCATCTTGGTACATACTGTATATGACTTTTTGATCACATTTTATCCAATTTTTTGGGACAAGGTTGAGCAAGTTGGCAATTCTGGCAATGTGTATGTATTTTTTGTTTTGTTTTGTTTTAGAGTGCTCACCACATGGAACAAATTGCATAATATCTTGATAGTTTCTGCTTTTACGGTATGGTAATACCAATCATGTAAATGTTCTTATTGTTTAAACAGGGCAAATGGAAAGAACCATCCCAGTAAAAACATTTAGGTCCTTTGTATAGTCTAAGGTGAAAGCAAAGCTTGCTAACTATAAAAATAAAGATTTTTTGAGTGTCACCATTGTTAGAAGACACTTACTTGTAGTCTCTGGTGAAGTGACTGTAGTTGTCAGCTCTGATGTGGAAGGAGCTGTAACAATAAGTCAAATTCATAAAATGACCAACATTACGTGTGATATTTAGATGGTAATGGCCACTGGTTCTTACAATAGCAATTCTATGGTCTAAATTAGTGAATCGATGCCAAACTAATTGACTTCGATCTGAATTTTTGAAAAAAAATTGATTCACGTGAAGCCAAATTTTCTTGCTCGTGGTAGCAAATCTATTTTTCCCGAAAGTGGTGTAAAAACAAAAAAAAGCATACCTCCTCTATTTGCACCCAATCAGTGCTGACATCACCATGCCTGCCGAGCGTGATGATGTCATCACTTCACTGCATGAGATTTTGCACTGTGTCTTCAATCAATACGGCTGCAACGGCCTCTAAGCGAGCAAATGAATAAGGTGAGTATTTATTTTTTTTACCCTGATTAACCCCTAAAAGGCCAAAATTGTAGCCACAGATGCCACAATCAGCAATAAACGCGGCATCTGAGGGGTTCAATGATGGGGGTGAGGCGTGATCGCCGTTCACCATCATTGCACCTGCTACATACAAAGGAATGTGCTTTGTGACAAAGTACTTTGTCACAAATCGAATTTCTGTGTGAAATTTGGTGAAGCAGCCGAATCAAATTTTTCATAACTTCGCTAATCTCTAGTCCCAATCATAGAAATAGATTCTAATAAAACATCTTTATGATAGTAGTTATGATTTAGTCATATACCCTAATAAGTCATATGGGCAAATGTTGTCTTGATGGGATATCTCCATTACCATTGTGGTCTCAAGAGGTCCTTTTAGCCTCTAAGGAGGACCCCCCCCCATACTGATTACAATAAATACTGTAGCTAGTTAAATATAATAGAAAAAACATTGTCTCTGACCTCCAGGGTTAGAGGCACTTACTTGTAGTCACAGGTGAAGTGGTTGTAATTGTCATTTGTGATGTGGAAGCAGCTGTAACAGAAAGTCAGTGTAAATGCAATGCATACTGTAGATGATACCTTCCCAAATGTGATAACTTTAATGTTATGAACCAGACAGAATTATATATGTGTCCATGTGGTTATTCGGAGGAAGGATGAAAGTTGATATACATTCTGGACAGTCTGTAGTGTTTGAGGTTTCTGTAGTGAGTGCAATGAAAAAGAAGCTTTTGTGGAAAATTGTTCAAGACTTCATGAGGAACTTCATGAGGAACAATTTATCAAACTGGTGAAAAGTAGAACTGGCTTAGTTGTCCATAGCAACAAATCAGATTCCACCTTTCATTTTTCACAGCTCCTCTGGAAAATGAAAGGTGGAATCTGATTGGTTGCTATGGGCAACTACGACCCCCTTTGAGATAAATCTGCAAGCTAATTTATTATGAACGTCCCATCTCTGCATTTTTCATTGTTTTCATTTTATTTTTGATCTCAGTCTTAAAAGAGCCATTTTTTTAATCTTTTCATTGACAAAGCCATATGTCGGCTTGCCTTTTTATAGGATGTTATGTTTCAATGGTACCAGTTAATGCAATGTGCCTAAAATGCATTTAGAAACAATTTCTTTGTTGACATGGAAAGAAAACACAACGGTGCCTTTGTTTTTTCTTTAAGGTGGTTAGTTTTCGCAGGTCATTATTATTATTGCGATACCAAAAATAGAGAATTTTTAAATTATTTTTAGAAAATGAAAAAAAAAATGCTTTTCATTGCAATATTCCGAGATCAATAACTTTTTTCTCCCCCCGGCAATGACAGAGCTTTTTTCAGGTCAGCTTTAAATGGTGTCACTTTAGTAAATATATAACTTTTTAATCGCTTTTTGTTCAATTTTCTTTTTTTTTTTTTGTGAAGTCAAGGTGATCAAAAATGCCAATTCTGTGTTTTTAAAGGGTTTATCTCATTAGAAAGCACATACTTGTAGTCATAGGTGAAGTGGCTGTAGTTGTCAGTTGTGCTGTGGATGGAGCTGTAAAAAAAAAGTCAAATTTATCAAGTCAACATGAAATGCGATGAAAAAAAATGCAATAATTGAAGGAGTCTACTACAGAAATAGCCACTGGTTCTTGGTATTCTCTAAATTATATAAGTGGATCCCAATAGCAGTTTTCTATGCTATCCAAATACTATCATAGGACATATGGACATAAGTGATTTGGATGGGTCATCCCGTTTAACATTATAGTCCCAGAACCTCCTAGAAGGAACCACCAGCTATGGTTTACCGTCAATACCTGGATAAACAACATAGAGTAATGGTTCCTCTGACCTCCAACATTGATGGAAGACACTTACTTGTAGTCACTGGTGAAGTGGTTGTAGATGTCAATTTTGATGTTGAAGGAGCTGTAACAAAAAGTTAATGTTATTAAGTCACCAGCAAAAAATGATCAGATGACACATTATACTGCTTACAGTATCTCAAGTTATCTGCGTATTAAAATTGAAAACTGTAGAAGAAATTTATAACAAACTCTTCAGTTCTTTATTATGTAGAAGGATTGTCCATGGACTAATATTAATAGTAACATCACTTTGAGAAGGACAATTCTTTCTAACGACGTTTTTTGCAGCAGATTTTGAGCCCTAGTATACCCTATGTTCTCCATGTTCTCATGAAGAAGGGGATTCTTGTTCCCTGAAAATCGAGGAGTCTCTTATTGAATAAATACTACCAAACCTATTGGAGTCTGCTTATCCATCCTGTGACAGACGGGGTATTTGACAGGCGACCTCAGGCGAACTAGAGGCAACCTCAGCGTGGGAAGTGTGGGATGCAAGTGTCTTGAGTTTATCTTGCAACCCCCCCCCAAATAAAGTATCTTCCAGTGCACTCATGTGTATTACATTTATGCCTTTTTTGCATTCAATTTTCATATTCACTTATCACTTTTATTATCATTACAGTGTATACCACCGCCATTACTCCATCCTTTTAACTTCTGAACTTGTATCATTCCACAACTTCAATATTTTTGCTATTGGTGTCGGTTGGCACCCCACACCCCCATGTGTTCTTTCCTTTGCAGCCTTATACTAGTCTCCAGATAAGACTGAAACATTTTTTGTGGGTCGCTGCCTTCCCACATCAGTCCATCCACTGCCTTCTTCCAACATGATAGTTACAGTATATCCATCTATCACTAGTACTTCATCCTTCTGGTACCCCTCTCACGTTCTTACCATAGTCTTCCCTCTCCTTTTCCCTGGTTCCCCCAGGGGAACCACTCCTTACTTCCCTGGTGCTAAACTCCTTTTGTATTTTTTATTTTATCCCTGCTAGATAACAGCAGGAATGGCAAAACAGAGCTTAGCAACAGTCAATTTGTCTCCATTTGTCACTCTGTTTTAGTAATCAGATTTTTCTAAAAGTGAATTTAGATGGAGAATATCTTTAAGCAGATATAAAACTTACTAAAACTTACTAGCCAAATATAAGGTATCTCTGACTTTCACCATTTTTAGAAGCAGTTACTTACAGGTAGTTACAGGTGAAGTGGCTGTCGTTGTCAGTGGCGCTGTCGAAGGAGCTGTAACAAAAAGTCAGCATAAATATATGCAATACTGGAAAGAGTACACTACAGCAAGCACCACTGGTCGTTAGCAACTCTCTAAATCATAGAGGTGGATCCCAATAGCAGTTTTGTATGATAGCCATATACCATAAGACATATGGACAGAGGTTATTGATTCCCTCTAACATCACAGCCCCAGGTTATTCTTTATAACCTCAAAGGAAGGACCACCGCCTATGGGTTGCAGTCAATAACTGACTAAACAACATAAAGACCTCCAGCAGTGATGGAAGACACTTACTTGTAGTGACAGGTGCATTGGTTGTAGAAGCCAATTTTGATGTTGAAGGAGCTATGACAAAAAGTTATAAGAATTTGTGACCAGCAATAACTGATTAGATGACACATTACACAGCGTATCTCATATTACCTGCAGATATAAAAACTGCAGAAGACATTTACAACACACTCTCTTCAGTACTTCATTATGTATAATATATTACTAATATAAATACAATAAATCATTTTTGAGGAGAATGGAGTGGATGCTTGTATTACACTGCACTTCCGAGACGACAGGCAATGTAATGAAGAGGAAGCAATGTACATGTAGCGCTGCCTCCTCTTCAAGCAGATGATGGGAAGGGGGTGCTGGATATCAAATCCCCAGCGTTCAGATATTGCTGACCTATCTTGACAATAGGTTGTTAATATTAATGCCTGGAAACCCGTTTAAAATAACCCACAACCTAAAGACTCTGATGACATTTTTAGAATTTTCTTCAATTTTTCCACAAACATTATGTAGGCAGATATAGTATTGCCATCCTGTCTTTCCATGTAAATTATAAAACCACAGATAGTACTGCCTCCCCATGCAAATCATGTTGCCACAGATAGTACCAGCGGCGGACTGGCCATAGACCTTACAGTAAAATTTCCCGGTGGGCTGATGCCCAGGGGGCCTCCCAAGCTATCCTTTCTGACACTGTCCTGGTACATAATGAGTAGTGTTGAGCGAACACCTCTGTGCTCGTATGCTCGGGTGATCTGGCCGAGCACTAGGAGGTCAATGGGACTAAACCAGGCACCCTCCGCTCGAAAGAGGGGAGGGTGTCTGGTTAATAGAAAAAAGTCAGAAACGCAACTTCTCCTCTTTTACTCGTAAAAGTATGCTAATTAACTGAATTTGTACGCATTAGCGCACAATGCGTATCATTAGCATACAAATGTGTACGTATTAGCATACAAATTTGTATGCATTAGCGTACAATGCGTAGCATTAGCATACAAATCAACATTACAGTGAATGCCAGTGCTCACCCGCATATTTATTCGCTGCATAGCAGCGAACAAACATGTGGGGAAGAGACTCAAGCATTGCGCTCGAGTACACTCAGTGTTCGGCCGAACACTGAGCGGACCCGAGCGTAGGCATGCTCTCTCAACACTAATAATGAGCTCTCAGTGGTAATCAGTGCTATGAGAATCAGATACTCATGTACCCGGCCAGCGACCCCATGCCCTCCTGAATTCAACTTCAGTGGCCCACATGTCACCTCTTAAGTCCCCTGCTCCATTTCCTAATCAGAGAGAACTGGAGGAGGGCAGAAAATTGATGGCCACCACAGAGGGATAGCTTTTGGGGCAGTATATTGTGCTGCACTGTGGTATATGGTTCTGCTGGGATGGTATTTTGCACTGCGGTATTGATGACCCCGCCTAATTGTGTTGCCCTGCCTTCTATGAATTTGGACCAACATACAACACGAGGCCACTTTTAGGATTTTTTGCAGGGCCATTTTAAGTTCTCAGTCCGCCCTAGGTTAGTACTGTGAATAGGAACTTTCATTCTGCCATGTTCTGCTCCTGAAAATGCTCAGGAGGTGGAGCTTCACCATGAAGAAATCTCCACCTTCTTCATTGAGTTGCTTCACAGCCCCTCCCCTCTGCATTGCACAACAGCTGTAGAGTTCTACTGGTGAGATGCTACAGCTGTCAGTCAGAATGGAGGACTACATAGAAAAACATAAGCTTGTTCTGGCTTTCAGTTGTTGTAGTTGGAGATGTCATAGTAGCTGCAAAAATGTTATCACAATTTATAACCCTAAAATGATATATATTACTTATATGACTTACAACCTAATGACTCACATTTATAAAAGGACCAACAATGGTCTCTATTATGTCCATGTAACATAAAAGGGCAAAAGGACAGGGTTGTCTTGATGATGGGATATCTCCTTTAACATTGTGGTCCCAGGTTTTCCTTTACAGCCTCTAAGGAGGAACCAACCCATATTGATTTCAGAAAATAGCTAGCCAAATATAAGGTATCACTGACCTCCACCATTGTCAGAAGCACTTACTTGTAGTCATAGGTGAAGTGGCTGTTGTTGTCAGCTGTGCTGTGGAAGGAGCTGTAACAAAAAGTCAGCATAAATATATGCAATACTGGAAAGAGTACACTACAGCAAGAGCTACTGGTCGTTAGCAACTTTCTAAATCATAGAGGTGGATCCCAATAGCAGTTTTGTATGATATCCATATACCATAATAAGACATATGGACAGTGGTTATTGATGGGTCATCCCCTCTAGCATCACAGCCCTAGGTTATTCTTTATAACCTCAAAGGAGGGACCACCTATGGATTGCAGTCAATAACTGACTAAACAACATAAAGGCCTCCAGCATTGATGGAAGACACTTACTTGTAGTCACAGGTGAAGTGGTTGTAGATGCCAATTGTGATGTTGAAGGAGCTGTAACAAAAATAATAATACAAAGTTATTAAGTGACCAGCAATAACTGATCAGATGATACATTACACAGTTTATCTCATATTCTCTGGACATTAAAATATAACAGACTCACTACTTCATTATGTATAAGGATTGCCCATGGAATAATATAAATACAATAAACCCTTTTTGAGGAGAACACTCCCTTCTCGGCACATTTTCAGTCATAGTGTATCCAATGTAGTTTCTCAGCATGGTTCTGCTTCTTTCCTATAGGCCTCTTCTGACAACACTTTAATACAATGATGATTTATTTTGTTTCCTAATCTAACATATGATTAATACAACAAAAACATACCTGAAGTCTCAGGGGAGGATGTGGTTTGTGGTAAAGTAGAGGCTGAAATAATAATATCTATATTAATAGTAATACTGACTCATTAATCATTATGTAGACTGCAAAATAGCAGACAAAAGTTTCCAAAAGCCTCTTCCTTCTCCCTCTAGTTATGGACCCAACCTGCTCCTGCTAAATAACAGCAGGGATGAAAAACAGAGCTTAGC
>ONZH01014972.1:0-39209 GCA_900303285.1 Rhinella marina | reverse complement strand
ACAGGGAGCTGCGATAGCCGCCGCCCCCGTCATTGTACCCCTCAGATGCCGCGTTCATACATGATCGTGGCGTCTGAGTGTAAAAACAGTGTAAAATAGACATTAAAAAATACATTAAATCAAACTTACCTCCTACATTTGCTTGCGACGGGCCAGCCGCCATCTTGCTTGAAGATCTGGAGCGAAATCTCACGCGGCGCGAAATTACGTCATCATGCCGGCCGGCGTGGTGACGTCATACGTCACTATGCGCGGGATTTCGCCCGGGATCTTCAATCAAGATGGAGGCTGGCGGCCCATCGCGAGCAAATGGAGGAGGTAAGTATGGATTTTTGGGTTTTTACACTATTTCCGGATAAAAAGATTCGCGGACACGAAGCACAAGGAAATTCGGCTTCGAGGCGAATCAAATTTATCCTGAAATTCGGATCGAATTCCGCTTCGTGGGATTCGATTCGCTCATCTCTAATAGTCACCTTACATAGACATTGGTCACCAACAGTCAGAAAGTGGACAACCCCTGAAGATAATTTTTTTATTAATACCTACATGTATGCTTTACATTTTTAATGGGTTACCTATTATGTTTCAGTAAATGCATATGTCATATGTCAGTGTACGCATATATTATTGTAATATAAATATACAGTAATTGACAAAAAAACAAAACAAAATAACACTCAGAAATGTCAGAATGCTGCAAAAACTCAACATACAGTTATGTTTCAGGCATATACAGTACAGACCAAAAGTTTAGACACACCTTCTCATTCAAATAGTTTTCTGTATTTTCATGACTATGAAAATTGTAGATTCACACTGAAGGCATTAAAACTATGAATTAACACATGTGGAATTATATACTTAACAAAAAAGTGTGAAACAACTGAAAATATGTCTTATATTCTAGGTTCTTCAAAGTAGCCACCTTTTGCTTTGATCACTGCTTTGCACACTCTGGCATTCTCTGATTTGGCATTCTCTTGATGAGCTTCAAGAGGTAGTCTTGAAGGAGTTCCCAGAGATGCTTAGCACTTGTTTGCCCTTTGCCTTCACTCTGCGGTCCAGCTCACCCCAAACCATCTCGATTGGGTTCAGGTCTGGTGACTGTGGAGGCCAGGTCATCTGGCTTAGCACCCCATCACTCTCCTTCTTGTTCAAATAGCCCTTACACAGCCTGGAGGTGTGTTTGGGGTCATTGTCCTGTTGATAAATAAATGATGGTCCAACTAAACAAAAACCAGATGGAATAGCATGCTGCTGCAAGATGCTGTGGTAGCCATGCTGGTTCAGTATGCCTTCAATTTTGAATAAATCTCCAACAGTGTCACCAGCAAAGCACCCCCACACCATCACACCTCCTCCTCCATGCTTCACGGTGGGAACCAGACATGTAGAGTCCATGCGTTCACCTTTTCTGCGTCGCACAAAGACACGGTGGTTGGAACCAAAGATCTCAAATTTGGACTCATTAGACCAAAGCACAGATTTCCACTGGTCTAATGTCCATTCCTTGTGTTCTTTAGCCCAAACAAGTCTCTTCTGCTTGTTGCCTGTCCTCAGCAGTGTTTTCCTAGCAGCTATTTTACCATGAAGGCCTGCTGCACACAGTCTCCTCTTAACAGTTGTTATATAGATGTGTCTGCTGCTAGAACTCTGTGTGGCATTGACCTGGTCTCTAATCTGAGCTGCTGTTAACCTGCGATTTCTGAGGCTGGTGACTCGGATGAACTTATCCTCCACAGCAGAAGTGACTCTTGGTCTTCCTTTCCTGTGGCAGTCCTCATGTGAGACAGTTTCTTTGTAGTGCTTGATGGTTTTTGCGACTGCACTTGGGGACGCTTTCAAAGTTTTCCCAATTTTTCGGACTGACTGACCTTCATTTCTTAAAGTAATGATGGTCACTCGTTTTTCTTTACTTAGACCCGGAGGTCATGGTACACATTGGCACCAATGACAAAGTCAGGGGGAGATGGAAGGTCCTTAAAAATGATTTTAGGGAACTAGGAGAGTAGCTCAAGTCCAGGACTTCCAAGGTAGTGTTTTCAGAAATACTACCAGTGCCACGAGCGTCACTAGAGAGACAACGGGAGATTACGGAGTTAAATAAGTGGCTCAGAGGCTGATGCAGGAAGGAAGGGTTTGGGTTCATGGAGAACTGGGCCGACTTCTCTGTCGGCTACAGCCTCTACAGTAGGGACGGGCTGCACCTTAATGGGGAGGGTGCAACTGCCCTGGGGGAAAAAATGGTTAGACGGCTGGAGGAGCTTTTAAACTAGGATCTGAGAGGAGGGTGGGGGTAATACTGATCAGGGGGTAGATAGTGTAGATAGAGAGTGGGTCATAGGAGGGGAGAGTGGGGGGTTAGTGGGGGTTGGGATTAGTGAGGAATGTAGGGAGAATATTGGGCAAAACATCAACCAAAGTAACCCAAAACCCCCGGATATTCACTTCACAGGTAATAGTAATTTAAAAAGGGGGGTAAAAAATATACATAGACCTCTTAAGTGTATGTACACTAATGCCAGAAGCCTGAATAATAAAATTGGTGAATTGGAATTAGTGATGTGTGAGGAGGACTATGACATAGTGGGAGTAACTGAGACATGGCTGGATGATAACTATGACTGGGTAGTTAACGTACAGGGTTACAGTCTTTTTAGAAAGGTTCGCCAAAACCGGAGAGGGGGAGGGGTCTGCCTTTATGTAAAGTCCTGTCTATAGCCCACACTCTGGGAAGATATAAGTGAGGGACATGAAGATGTGGAGTCACTGTGGGTAGAAATAAATGGAGCCAAAAACAATAATAAAATACTAATAGAAGTTTATTATAAACCCCCTAGTATACCAGAGCCCATAGAAAATCTACTTCTAAACGAAATAGACGAGGTGGGAAATCATAATGAGGTCGTTATTATGGGGGATTTTAACTACCCAGATATAGACTGGAAAACTGAAACCTGTATATCTCATAAAGGAAACAGGTTCTTGGAAATAACCAAAGACAATTACCTTTCCCAACTGGTTCAGGACCCGACTAGAGGGACGACCATACTGGACATAGTATTAACCAATAGACCTTACAGAACAACAGATGTGCAGGTTTTTGGGACACCTGGGAAATAGTGACCATAATATAATAACCTTCCAACTGTCATTCAAAAGAGCATTTCTTCAGGGAGGAACAAAAATACCAAACTTCAGAAAAGCTAAATTTAGCCAAGTAAGAGAGGCCATAGGCCTAACTAACTGGGACAAAGTCCTCAAAAATAAAAATACAGCCACAAAATGGGATATTTTTAAAAGCATCCTAATATCTAATTGAGAGAGGTACATACCTTATGGGAATAAAAGGTTAAGGAACAATAAAAAACCAATGTGGATAAACAGAACTGTAAAGAAAGCAATAAATGACAAACAGAAAGCATTTAAATCACTTAAACAGGAAGGGAGCGAGGAAGCATTGAAAAACTATAAGGAAAAAAATAGAATATGTAAAAGACAAATAAAAACAGCCAAACTAGAGACCGAGAGATAAATCGCCAAAGAGAGTAAAACTAACCCTAAAATGTTCTTTAATTATATAAATTGTAAAAAGTATAAACCTGAAGGTGTCGGCCCCTTACAGAGTAATGAGGGGGGAGTTGCAGAGAGCGACGAGGAGAAAGCAAAGCTACTAAATATCTTTTTCTCCACTGTATTCATTGAGGAAAATAAACTGTCAGATGAAATGCAGAATATAAAAGTAATTTCCCCATTAAAAGTGCCCTGTCTGACCCAGGAAGAAGTAGAGCTGCGTCTTAAAAAGATTAAAATAGACAAATCGCCAGGATCGGATGGCATACACCCTCGTATCCTAAGAGAATTAAGTAATGTCATCGCCAGACCCTTATTTTTTATATTTAAGGACAGGGAGTGTTCCACAGGATTGGCTCATAGCAAATGTGGTGCCAATATTCAAAAATGGTCCAAAAACAGAGCCTGGGAACTATAGGCCGTTAAGTTTAAAATCTGTCATGGGTAAACTGTTTGAGGGTTTTCTAAGAGATGCTATCTTGGAGTACCTCAATGAAAATAAGAAAATTACTCCATATCAGCATGGCTTCATGAGGGGTCGGTCATGTCAAACCAATTTAATCAGTTTCTATGAGGAGGTAAGTTCTAGACTGGACCGCAGCGAATCAATGGATGTTGTATATCTGGACTTCTCCAAAACATTTGACATGGTACCGCATAAAAGGTTAGTATATAAAATGAGAATGCTTGGCCTGGGAGAAAATGTCTGTATGTGGGTATGTAACTGGCTCAGTGATAGAAAACAGAGGGTGGTTATTAATGGTACATACTCAGATTGGGTCACTGTAACTAGTGGGGTACCACAGGCCCTATTCTCTTCAATATATTTATTAATGATCTTGTAGAAGGCTTGCACAGTAAAATATCAATTTTTGCAGATGACACTAAACTGTGTAAAGTAATTAACACAAAAGAGGACAGTACACTGCTACAGATAGATCTGCATAGACTGGAGGCTTGGGCAGAGAACTGGCAGATGAGGTTTAACACTGACAAATGTAAGGTTATGCATATGGGAAGGAATAATGCACGTCACCAGTACATACTAAATGGTAAAATATTGGGTAACTCTGACATGGAAAAGGACCTAGGAATTTTAGTGAACAGCAAACTAAGCTGTAGAAACCAGTGTCAGACAGCTGCTGCCAAGGCCAATAAGATAATGGGTTGCATCAAAAGAGGCATAGATGCCCGTGATGAGAACATAGTCCTGCCACTTTACAAATCACTAGTCAGACCACACATGGAGTACTGTGTACAGTTCTGGGCTCCTGTGAACAAGGCAGACATAGCAGAGCTGGAGAGGGTTCAGAGGAGGGCAATTAAAGTAATAACTGGAATGGGTGGACTACAGTACCCAGAAAGATTATCAAAATTAGGCTTATTCACTTTAGAAAAAAGACAACTGAGGGGAGATCTAATAACTATGTATAAATATATCAGGGGTCAGTACAGAGATCTCTTCCATGATCTATTTTTCCCCAGGACTGTGACTGTGACGAGGGGACATCCTCTGCGTCTGGAGGAAAGAAGGTTTGTACACAAACATAGAAGAGGATTCTTTACGGTAAGAGCAGTGAGACTATGGAACTCTCTGCCTGAGGAGGTGGTGATGGTAAGTTCACTAAAAGAGTTCAAGAGAGTTCTGGATGTATTTTTTGAGGGTAATAATATTAAAGGTTATAGTTACTAGAGAGGGATCATTGATCCAGGGAGTAATTCTGATTGCCTGATTGGAGTCGGGAAGGAATTTTATTTTCCCTAAAGTTTTTTGCCTTCCTCTGGATCAACTTATAGGAAAACAGGCCGAACTGGATGGACAGATGTCTTTTTTCGGCCTTATAAACTATGTTACTATGTTAGCTGCTTTTTTCTTGCCATAATACAAATTCTAACAGTCTATTCAGTAGGACTATCAGCTGTGTATCCACCTGACTTCTGCCCAACACAACTCATGGTCCCAACGCCATTTATAAGGCAAGAAATCCCACTTATTAAACCTGACAGGGCACACCTGTGAAGTGAAAACCATTGCCAAGAGTGTGCAAAGCAGTAATCAAAGCAAAAGGTGGCTACTTTGAAGAACCTAGAATATAAGACATATTTTCAGTTGTTTCACACTTTTTTGTTAAGTATATAATTCCACATGTGTTAATTCATAGTTCTGAAGTGTGAATCTACAATTTTCATAGTCATGAATACAGAAAACGCTTTGAATGAGAAGTCCAAACTTTTGGTCTGTACTATATATATATATATATATATATATATATATATATATATATATCACATATTTTTTCTGTTGGGTCATTAATATTTTATTCTATTAATTATCATTATGTGAGTTCTTATTCAGTGAGTGTTTGATATTTACCTGCTAGCTCATCCCGGTATATTTTTCAGTGAGTCTGACCCCAAATTAATTTAAACTCAACCCTAAAATTAATTCAGACCCCAGAACCTTCAATCTGGATCCCAGCCCGTACCGCCACCATTTACTTACTTGGTCCTGACACTATCATCAGAACCTAGTGCTTAGTGTTGAAATTGTAAGGACTAACTGCTGAAGTGCTGTAGTATAACGGAGTAAACCACTGTAAGTATTGTTTGCATCAAATCTAACAGATATTGCCAGCCTCAGACACTACATACTCTATGTACACAACACATACAAATGCAATCTGAACAGTTTAATTTTTCTTCTCTGCAGTTTTTTTGGGTCAGGACCTTGAGCATGTGGCTGATGTCACAAATTGTTCTTTCCCACACCTACAGTAGCTGGTGCTTGCCCATCACTATCTTTGACAGCCAGCTTTCTGCAGTTAGCTTAAAGGGATTCTGTCAGCAGCATTTCACATATTGAGATATTTATACCATTGGATTGGGCCAGTTATAAGCATTTCTAAACTGTAATTGTTATAGGTCACTGAGGCAGTTTTTCTGTTAAAAAAACGATTTTTAGGAGCTGTCACTCACTGTAAATAAGGAGCCCAAGGGGAGTTCCCAACCGTTGCTGGAGCCCGGGCTCGACGATTCCTTGGAGCCCAGGCACGCCCACCTACTTAATATTCACTTCACTTCGTTCAGTGAAGCTCCGGCTCCGGCGAAATCCCGCGCATGCGCAGTACATCCAGAGGCCGGCGCCCGTGCAGTCTGCGGGCACTGGCCTCTCCTGATGTACTGCGCATGCGCGGGATTTCGCCGGAGCCGGAGCTTCACTGAACGAAGTGAAGTGAATATTAAGTAGGTGGGCGTGCCTGGGCTCCAAGGAATCGTCGAGCCCGGGCTCCAGCAACGGTTGGGAACTCCCTTTATTCAACTAACTTTGTTCCCCTTCTCAAGCAAATTCAAACCCTGATTGACAATTGGGAAATACCATATGTATCCTGGTTTGGAAGGCGGGCTCTCCTTAAATCAGTCGTCTTACCAAAGGTCCTCTACTATATGCAAACTCTACCAATCAAACTACCGGAGAGCTTCTTTTCCAAGCTAAGAACTATTCTCTCTTCTTTTCTGTGGAAACGGAAAAGACCGAGATTATCTCATCTACATTTAGTACAACATGGAAAGAGGGGTGGAATGGGCATACCAGACTTTAAACTCTATTATAGGGCTATCCAAAGCAGTAGGATTCTAGATTGGTTTAGAGGTTCACCGTCCAGAATAGATATTCAGGCAGAAGAAGACATGAGCATACGACCTTTAAGGAGTCTGCTACTACCCAGCGACTGCGTGAGAACCACCTCAACTTCTATAGAAAACTCCCTGACAAAGGTAGCGGTAGATATGTGGCATAGATGGGGTTTAAAGCGAACACTATTATCCTCTCCATACTCCCTTTTACAAGTCAGAGACATTTTCTTAAACGCTTCAAAAAGTTTTAAAGACACTTTATCAAAATCAGCGACACACCTCACAGTCCCACTTCTAGATCTTATCCCGGCCGATGAGCTGCTGTCTATCTCCTCGCTGCAAGCGATGCCCAAATTGCAAGGCCTTTCAGTCTTCCATATACATTACATCCATTCTTATCTTAAACATGTCCCTCAAGAGGCCCCCTCACCTATTGTTCACACTCCCTTTGAAAAATTGGCCTTACAGAGTCTGGAACCTAAGAAAAAAATTTCTATCATATACTCACAATTACTCCCTACAATCCAACTGGGGAAGCAATGGTATTTAAAAAAGTGGGAAATTGACCTATCTTCCTCTTTTTCAAATAGTGAAGTTGAGTTCCTACTGGCAGCTTCTCACACGGTTTTTACATGCGTTAAACTACAGGAAAACACATATAAAATCATCACAAGATGGTACTATACCCCAGATAAATTGGTAAAAATTTTCCCTGGTATGAATCCGTTATGCTGGAGGTGTAATGCCAATACAGGCACATTTATCCATTTATGGTGGCAATGCCCCCAAATCACTGGTTTCTGGGAAGACGTTTGCTCAATCCTTTCTATATTGACTCAAACTGAATTTACTCCCGCCCCCGACCTCTGTCTATTGGGTCTTTTACACAAAACCAACCTAACTAAACATGCCCAAAATTTAACACACCACCTACTTGCAGCAGCAAGAATCTTGGTTGCAAGTACATGGAAACAGACCGACCCCCCGAGCATACTTCATTGGAAGAATAAAGGGGATCAAATCTATAGATTTGAGCAACTCTCCCACTGGGAAAAACATAAAGCCAACATTTTTCGGGAAACCTGGACTCCCTGGGCCAAATATAGAAAATTTCACACGGTCTCTTAAAAGCTCTTTACTAGATACTTATTGAGATATTTTGAAGCCTTTCTCGTATACTCTGTCCAGATTAAACTACTTGATAATGTATCTGTAATAGGTTTATGTGCCAAAATACTTGGATTCCTTTAATCAGTTATGTGATACATCCTCATTCTACCTGCATATGTAATTCTCATATGTATACTCAAAGCATATATCAAGACCTGGTAATTGTATTTACGTGTTTGATTATATGTTAATGGATCTTATATTGTTTGATCTCATATGTTCTGTATCCTGGCTTTTGTCAAACTTTTAATTGTCGACAATAAATAAAATTGTTATATATAAAAAAAAAAAAAAACGGTTGGGAACTCCCCTTGGGCTCCTTATTTACAGTGAGTGACAGCTCCTAAAAATCGTTTTTTTAACAGAAAAACTGCCTCAGTGACCTATAACAATTACAGTTTAGAAATGCTTATAACTGGCCCAATCCAATGGTATAAATATCTCAATATGTGAAATGCTGCTGACAGAATCCCTTTAAGTGCTGATGCTGGTTTGGGTTGAGCTACTCAGCTGACTCAAGGGCTACTCAGCTGACTCAAGGGGTTATATGTCCTTAGCTGATCCAGTGATTGATTTCCTGGATAATATCTAGCAGAAGTGGAACTGACAATATAGACACCATAAAAATCTACAACTAGGGTGAAACAATAATCTTGGGAAACAAACGTGAAATTTGAAGTGATCAGTAGAGGTGCAGAAAGTAGACAAAACTGGATATGCATTACCAAAATAGAGACATAAGATTAGTAAGACAAACCAGGAAATAGGTCAGGTAAAGTTAGAAAGTGGTACATTAGAGAATTTGAAGAGCATTTGAGGGAGCTGGACCAAGGGTTTCATGATCACTAGATAGTAAAGCATATACTCAAGACAGCATAATAAGATCTTTAACTGGATCTGAGGCCAGTACAGGACTTATTACCTGAGTCTGTCTCTTATTTTCTGTGCCAGGCTATGGTGAGATAGACCAAGGAGAATTTGTACACATAACTGCCAGGAAATGATGTTGGTATGCCAAGAAAACACCACAAGCAGCTACAAGCAGCACATTTTATGAATCAGGTATGTGTGGCTCTTTCAATCAGGGCCGCTTTATTCATAGGGCATATGGTGCATCTGCACCGGGCCCACCAATAGGTCACGTGGGGGGGCCTCCCTTACAACTGGCCGGTATGCGTGTGCAGGGCCGCCGATAGGGCAGTACAACTGGTACTGCCCTATGGGGCCCGGACTCTAGGACACTGGGGGGGGCCCGGCCGGTGGGCCGCAGACTGTGCGGTCTGTGCCGCACGATAATGTGTGGAGTGGAGGCACCGGGGGCCGCTGGCTAAGTGCGCAGTGCGCACAGTTCTTTAATGCTTACCCTGCCACTGGCGTCGGTCTCCGACTCCTGGCTGCACGCTTCCTCCTGGGCTGGCTGTGTGATCCCGCGAGATCCAGCGCTGGGTCACAGGTCTCGCGGGATCACACACTGCAGGAGAAGAAGGCGCGCGCAGGAGAAGGAGAAGAAGACCGGAGCAGCTTTTTGTAAGTATTTTTTGTGGCTGGGGCCCCCGGGGGGGGGGGTGGTTTGGCTGACCTGAGGTCTGATGGGGGCAGAAATGGCTGACCTGAGGTCTGATGGGGGCAGAAATGGCTGACCTGAGGTCTGATGGATGGGGGCACAAGAGCTGACCTGAGGTCTGATGGGGCACATTAAGCTGACCTGAGGTCTGATGGGGGCACAAGACGCTGATCTGAGGTCTGATGGGGCACAAGACCCTAATCTGAGGTCTGATGGGGGCACAAGAGCTGACCTGAGGTCTGATGGGGCACAAGACGCTGACCTGAGGTCTGATGGGGCACAAGACGCTGACCTGAGGTCTGATGGGGCACAAGAGCTGACCTGAGGTCTGATGGGGCACATTAAGCTGACCTGAGGTCTGATGGGGGCACAAGACGCTATTTGAGGTCTGATAGGGGCTCAAGACGCTGACCCGAGGTCTGATGGGGGCACGATACGCCGACCTGAGGTCTGATGGGGGCACGAGACGCTGATCTGAGGTCTGATTAGGCCACGAGGCTCCGATCCCTGTACTGTGACATCACTGTGTTTATTATCTCTGTACGGTGACATCACTGTGTTTATTATCCCTGTACAGTGACATCACTGTGTTTATTATCCCTGTACGGTGACATGACTGGTGTTTATTATCTCTGTACTGTGACATCACTGTGTTTATTATCTCTGTACGGTGACATCACTGTGTTTATTATCCCTGTACTGTGACATCGCTGTGTTTATTATCTCTGTACGGTGACATCACTGTGTTTATTATCCCTGTACTGTGACATCACTGTGTTTATTATCTCTGTACTGTGACATCACTGTGTTTATTATCTCTGTACGGTGACATCACTGTGTTTATTATCCCTGTACACTGACATCGCTGTGTTTATTATCTCTGTACTGTGACATCACTGTGTTTATTATCCCTGTACAGTGACATCGCTGTGTGTATTATCCCTGTACTGTGACATCGCTGTGTGTATTATCCCACTGCAGGAAGAGGTAAGTGGTCTGTGTTTGTGTGTTTGTTTTGTTAGCCCCATCCGTTGCTCACTCCTATTTATTTCCAAATAACTGTCCATAGGTATCCTACATTATGGACATTGGGAACGGAGACCAAGCCAGCTATTTGGAATTAAATAGCTTTGGGCCTGACAACCCTTAGCCCCGGTCCCAACCTGATAAATAGCCCTGAAGCCTGCTCTTTGCAGCTGAAGCTTAAGCTGTGACTCACAGGTCCTTCTGTCTGTGAGGAGAATACTCCACGGAGGTCTCCTAGTCAAACAAGCGGGCCTCCAGGGGTTTCCTCCTTAGTGGCAGGAGGACCTTTTGCTCACCATTTGGTCCATCTCAGTTTCCCCCTCCCCCTCCCACCTGCTCCACAGTCATCAGTCTTCTTTCTAATGTCATGCAGGGTTGGTGGTAGTTTCCCGGATCCACATCTGAGGACACTAGTGCGACCTGGTCGCAGGCTTTGCAGGTTCTTCTGCCTCCCATGAGGAAACCCTGTGAAGGCTTTCTAGTAAACTAGCAAGCCTCCACAGAGTTTCCTTATCAGAGGCAGAAAAACCTGCAAAACCTGTGGGAGCTTTAGGAGGGAAGGGAAGAAACTGAAGTGGCCTGAATGGCAAGCAAAGATCCTTGTGCCTGTGTGGAAAAAAGCCCATTGAGGTCTGCTAGTCAAACAAGCAGGCCTCCATGGGGTTTTCTCCTGCCAGGCACAAGGACCTTTGCTCTCCATTTAGGCCACCTCAGTTTCTCCCCTCCCAAAGACTTTGCAGGTTTTTCTGCCTCTGATGAGGAACCACTGTAGAGTTTATTAGAAGGCCTCCACAGGGTTTCCTCATCAGAGGCAGAAGAATCTGCAAGTCCTGCGACTGCGTCTCACTAGTGTCTTTGGACGTGGATCCTGGAAACTACCACTGACCCTGCATGACATTAGAAGGGAGACCGGAGACTGTGGAGCAGGTGGGAATGGGAAACTGAGATGGCCCAAACGGTGAGCAAAGGTCCACCTGCCACTGAGGAGGAAACCCCTGGAATGCTGCTTGGAAACCTCCATGGAATATTCTCCTCACAGGCAAAAGACCCTTTTAGTCACAGCTGATGCTGCAGCTGCAAAGAACAGGATTGAGGGCTATTTATTAGGGTGGGACCAGGGCTTGAGGGTTGTCAGACCCAGAACTATTTACTTCTAAATAGATGGCCTGGGCTCCATTCTGAATGTCCTAGGGGCGGTTATTTAGAAGTAAATAGGAGTAAGCAGGCAGAGACGGACGGGGCTAGGCTAAATCTGCCTAGCAACACTAAAGATAGAGGGGGGGGAATGCAAGTTTAGAGCAAATTATCTCCTAAAGTTACATAGAGACCATTAACAAAAATAGACATACATAAAATCACCAGAATGAATTAAAAGTAAAAAATAAAAAAAAAGACAGTTACACTGCAAAGGAGTATTCTGGAGAGAATATTCTTATCCCCTACGTGTCAGATTGCATAGGGTCCGTCATTTCTGACCTCATGTGGTCAGTAGAAGGGGGCCAGAAAACCTGTTCTAGACAATGACCCACAGTCTTTAATGTATATTATTTAATTGTGTGTAAACAGTTCCTGCCAGATCATTTTTCCGCCTCTGCCCTCATGTGCCCCTAAACATTCCATGTTTTGAGGATTCCTTTACTGTAACATGCCACACATGGGTGAGTTTCATGCATGTGAACAGTGTGAATCCTCTAAACATGGCCTGTTGGGGGTGTATGAGGTCCTGAATTGGCATTGGCAAACACTAACAGGAAGGATCCAGTACATGAATCTAAGAGACAGGTTTTTAGGTGACTACATTGGTCAACATACCTAATACTGTTAAAACACTCTTTGGCATCTTAACGTTGTGAATTTGTCATTTGGCTGTAAGTAGTTTAGAAACAATTGCTTTTTCCCTTCTGGAAAAAAACAGACCCACAGTCTTTAATGTCTATTATTTAATTCTGTGTAAACAGTTCCTGCCAGATCATTTTTCCGCCTCTGCCCTCATGTGCCACTAAACATGCCATGTTTTGAGGATTCCTTTACTGTAACATGCCACACATGGGTGAGTTTCATGCATGTGAACAGTGTGAATCCTCTAAACATGGCCTGTTGGGGGTGTATGAGGTCTTAGGTTGGCACTAACTGGAAAAACAGTGGCTACATTGGCCAGGTTGTTCCCTTTCAGGTGCTGTGTTGTAATAGTTTACATGATAATTTTGCACTATTTGGTATTTAGTCTACAGTCATTCTCTTGTGTTCTTTGTAAATGATTTTTCTAATTTACTTAATAATAATGTATGTTAAAAAAAAAAGATGTGTCGTGTTTTATTGATGTGACATTTATGTTGAATGTACTTAATGGATGGGGGTGGCGGGGGGGGGCACTCTTGATCTTTGCACTGGGCCCACCAATGTCTTAAAACGGCCCTGGTTTCAATGTACACAATAAGGAGATACTTGAATCCAAATGAGCTGCTTGACCAGAAAAAATAGTCTTTACTGTGCCAATGCCACAAAAGTCCTACTGTAATATGCAGGCCTACTGTAATAGCACCTAAAGAAGGCTTTAAAACATCTGGACCCAAATTTAAAGTGATGAGACAAAAATTAGAGAGGATCAGCAATGCCTATGTTCTGGAGGATACTGTACCTTAATATGAAGCATGAACATTTGTTTTGTGGGTATGTGAGCTATACTGGCGTAGCGAACTTGATGACAAATTGATGTTAGGATTAATGTGGCATCCTATGAGAAAATACCAGAGGATAATTCCTATTCATTAGCTGAGAAGCTGTACATGGGATACGGGAACTTAAAAAAAAAAAAAAAGAATCCACATATATAACATACTCTGACCATCTTTGAGAAAACCATTTCTCTTGAAGACCACCTTTGAATTCAAGTCTGAGTGACAACCTAAAAGGTGACCAGTATGCTTAATATATGGTAGAACTGTCTCCTTAAGTCTATCTATCTATCTATCTATCTATCTATCTACATAACTGGTGTAAATACATTATTTAATTTGCTCCAAGCCCCCAATGCATCAGAGCATTTATCTTAAAGAGGTTGTGCCATGAAAAATATTCTACAGATTTTAAACCAGCACCTGGATCTGAATACTTTTGCAATTACATGTAATTAAACATTTAGACTAGCCACTGAGTTATTCAATAAAATGTATCTGTATAGTGCCATCTGCAGTTTGTTTATTTTTCTTATTTCTTTGACCTGCTCCCGGAGATGGCTGCACATGCTCAGTTTCATCCTTCAACTGCCTCCTGAGCTGTGATAGGGAGAGCTGATACATGCCCCCTTAGCTTCAGGAGAAAAGACACCCCCCTTGACCTGTCAGCCAGCTTGATTTAAATCTAGCAGAGCAATGAATGGGTAGATCTCTGGATCCATGTGAGGTACAGGGCTGGTTCTGGCTTTGTTAGAAAGAAGTTCTCATGTACTGTATGATGTCTGATTTTCATTTTTACATTAGTCATGGGATAACCCCTTTAGAGCATGCATGCATAGAATATTGCATAAAATGACATGTGGTAATCCAGTCTGGTAACAATAAAAAAATTGATGTACTCATTGTATTAATTTAAAACTAATTTTCCTTTTTTATAATATACAACATAGTTCTAACAAATACTTTATAATTTGTATTATTGCTACATTCATAGATTTCTGAATGCCAACATATACATAATTTTGGAAAATATTCTGAAACTGATAATTACTGAATTTACATTTTTTTCCACCTCACTGTATAGATGGTACACACACACATGTAGATGGTAAGGAATTAATTTGTGTAAATGCTAACTCCATCTGCAGCAGAATATTATTTCTAATGGCTAATGGGGGAATCATCTCTCTCTATTAGTGATGAAGGGAAAGCTGCAAAAGCTAATATGGTAAATTATTATCAGCTGTTACATTTATAGATTACAAATAGTAAAACTACCAGGAAACATTTACCTATTTTCACTCCTCAGAATGTTTTTTTTTAATTCTTTTTATTAGACTGTACGGAATTTAAAAAATAAGTCATGTTCATCTTCACTTTAATGAATTCATTTTTTGAATTTCATCTTTTTGTTTACACAGGGGACTCCATCTATATCCTTATATCCTAAATGGTCAAAGGGGCAGTATTGTTCTAGAGGGACAATGCTTTTAAGTAATGTCACTGGGTCATGAGACTACTAAATATGATGTTTTAGGCCAATGTGTAACATATGGCCAAATTTACTCCAGAATTTTGCAAGTAAGTAATAGAATGTTTTTTTTAGGGAGCTCTGTTATGTTTCATAGACAAAGTATATTGTCATAAAACCGCTTAGAGCTTTAAAAACATTGGATTTTTTTTAATGATTTCATGTGAATTACATTTGGGTTTACGCTTAACATATGTTTTAAAGAGATACCATTAATGAAGGTTTTTCTTAATCCTTGAATTGTCCTGTTTTTGCACTATTGAATCCTCTATCTACATTATGTTCACCTGGACTTCCTGTTAGTTTGCACCCGACCAGTGAGGACCATAACCTAACAGTGACAGCACCAACCAGTCCACTTACTCCTATGGGCTATACGCTAGTGTTGTGCCTATCTGCATAACAAGAGAAGATGAGTAATACTCTTTCTGGTGAAGGTATAATTATTGTACATTTTCACCCTATTAGTGCCTTTCTTGTGTAGCTCTCATTAATGTTTTTAAGATCACAAGCTCTTGATGTCTATGCTTGTGGTGTTTATATATACAGTATATTTTTAAGAGGTGTGGACCATATAATGTTTACTAACTAGTATCACCTTTGCACAATTTTTCATGAAAATTAGATAAAAGTTGTATAAAGATGTCTCCGTGTATAAAGTTTTGAGTTGCATTTTGTGCAGGATGTCTACTTTTAGTAAACATATAAGTATGATGTGTTAGTATGATCCTTTTTTTCTTTTGGTGTTTAGCTTTTATTTGTACATGTCAAAACTACAAACATTTCTTTGCTACCAGAGGTGCAAAATATCCAAACATCCCTGGCAGTGAAAGGATTAAGATGAGATAAATACAATTTTTTAAAATTATTATTATTTTCCATATATTATTGGAACCTCCAGTACCTTGGACTATTTTCAATTGGATGTTTTGATGGCTTGATGGAAACCCATACCAAGAGAGTCATGGATTGAACCAGATGGTGCATAAAATAAACTGTCAATAAAAAACTTGTTGGTGAGATGGAGCTATTAAGATGTTAAAACTTTTTAAGATATTGAGTTTTTAAAGATGACATTTGTAATGAAATGACCTTTCTATAAAGCCGCTCAGTATAAATAAAAACCTTAATAGTATTGTTTTTAAAAAAATTGAAAAGATTTAAAATAATAAGAAAGGAATGGAAAGTTTTGGTTCACATCACAATGACAATTGTTATCACTATCATTATTATTAAAGGGGTTTTCAAGGGGTTTTTAAGTTTGTTTTTTTATTTTATTTTATTTTTTACTGATAATCTATCCTGTGGATAGGTCATCAATATCTGATTGGTGGGGGTCCAAATCCAGGACCCTCGTAGTTCAGCTGTTTAAGAAGGTACTGGCACTTGCAGTAACCTCGCGGACTTCTTGTAGCGTTGCCTAGGCCATTTGACATTACATTACAAAGATGTTACCAGCTTTTTTTCTCCCCTATCTGTAATCCTTTGTAAGGCTACATGCACACGACCGTTCCATGTCCGCAAATTGCGGATCCGCAAAACACGGATGCTGCCCGTGTGCCTTCCACAATTTGTGGAACGGAACGGGCCACCTATTACAGAAATGCCTATTCTTGTCCGCAAAATGGACAAGAATAGGACATGCTCTATCTTTTTTGCGGGGCCACTGAACAGAGCAACGGATGCGGACAGCACTCCGCGTGCTGTCCGCATCTTTTGCGGTCCCATTGAAGTGAATGGGGCCACATCCGAGCCGCAAAAAATTCGGTTTGGATGCGGACCCAAACAACGGTCGTGTGCATGAGGCCTAATTTAGTTTCCCATTAGATACAGTTTTTTTTTATATTTCAGCTGAATTTACTCTAAAAGGCCTGATCAACAATTGTTTCTCAAAGGCTTCATATATTCATAAGCAAGATTAGATCATCGAAATACAACATCTATGAAAGATATACTGTACAGTATGAAATGTGCTAAGACAGAGAAGTTAGAGATAAGTCCCCAATGATTGGTAAAGGACTTTTGAATCAAATGCTGTTACTGCCACACAATATTTTCATAACACTTATATACTATTTTAGCCAAATATCATCATGTATGGGGAAAAAAATAATTTTCACTGTACGACAAGAAGAATTCAGTTTTAAAGGGGCATTCTGGTTATATAACGTTATCCTCATCCACAGGATAGGGGATGACTATTAGATTGATAGGAGTCATAGTATAACACTTGACTATCTCTGTAACTCCTATAGAAATATATGGTGAAGCCGTTCTCATGCCCGACCTACCACTCTGTTCATTTCAGGGGACTGCACGGGACATAGGACCTCCGATCTATTGATCATTAGGTATCCCAAAGGGTTGAACAGCCACTGATCTAATAGTTATCCCCTATCCTACGGATAAGAGATAACTTTATATAAGCAGAATACCCTTTTAAGTACTTTGTTTAACATTAAGATATAGAATACAGTTGACTATATAAAAATGTTATGATATGAGCACTTCATACAGACTTAGTGATCCACAGTTCACCATTGTACAAGCTGTCTCATGAATCATCATATAAGTCAAAAGAAGCAAAGAATCATATGTAATGGAGAAAAATCATAGCATAAACATAGTAGAGAATTAAAGGGGTTGTCATCAGGATAGGTCATCAATATCTGATCTGTTTGACGAGGAGGTGGCGCTCAATGCGAACATTGCTTCTTCGTCTTTACACTATGCCTCATCTCCTGTGGAGTGGTGGCACAGTGTAATTACATGTATTTGCTCCATTCACTTAAACGAAGAGAGTACTTGTATTACACTGGACTTCTGACACGAAGAGCAGTTTAATGGATAGTTGATTGGCGGGGTGTCGGGTGTCAGACCCTCGCCAATCAGATATTGATGATTGATTATTATAGGTCATCAATATATATGACCAGACAACCCCTTTAAGTGAGCATCATAGCAATAAAAGGGACATCAACGATAGACAAAATGCTACATTGGCCTTTGCAAAGCTTAAATTGCACTTTTCAAATATTGTAACTGTAAAAAAATACTAATCGCCACAAGCCAACACAAAATTCAAAAGCGAACATTAAAACATTTTCCAGCACGTCAACTGTGAGCAATTTAGAAAAGAAACAGCACAAGACCAACTTGTATTTCTGTTGCACAACAGGACCTCATTATGCAATTCAGTCATTCATACCCAATAAAGTGATTTCAGGGGAAGTACAGTCCACAATTTACTTGCCAGGTTTTGTCTATACAAAAACTTTTCTATCTGAATAGAAATAACATTTCTGAAAGCACTGCATCACAATATGGTATTACATAAAAAGATAATATAGGTACTCACAATATTATGTTCCTGGATACCCCAAAATACTATTTCCTGTAACAAACAAATACATAAAGTTAACTAAAGGTATGACAAAAACAACCTCAAATAGAAAATGTAATAATATAAATAAATAATAAATATTATTAAATAATATATTTATCTTGAAATTAGAAATGAATTAAATATGTTTAAAGGGTTTCTGTCATCAGATTTGAGCATTGCAAACCGACACCTGATGACAGATCTGTTAATGTTATAGTTTTCTGTAGTGTAGTTTTTGAGAAAATAGCGTTTTTAAAATATGTAAATGAGCTTCCCTAGGTGCAGGGGGCGTTAACCCTGCACCTAGAAGCGGCGTAATTTCTCCTCTTACCTCTCCTCCATTGCGGTGATTGACAGGGCCAGGCAGCCAGCTCTTTCAGCTCCCGACCCTGTCCGAGTGCGAAATCCCGTGCCTGCGCATTGCGATCCACAATCCGCGCATGCGCGTTGAGAGCTGCCGGCCGCCTGGATCCCGGCTTCATCAATGCGCCCGCATTGGTGATCGCAATGCGCAGGCGCGGGATTTCGGACTCGGACAGGGCCGGGAGCTGAAAGAGCTAGCTGCCTGGCCCTGTCAATCACCGCAACGGAGGAGAGGTAAGAGGAGAAATTACACCGCTACTAGGTGCAGGGTTAACGCCCCCTGCACCTAGGGAAGCTCATTTACATATTTTAAAAATGCTATTTTCTTAAAACTACACTACAGAAAACTATAACATTAACAGATCTGTCATCAGGTGTCATTTGCGCATTGCAAATGACACTCGGTTTGCAATGCTCAAATCTGATGACAGAAACCCTTTAAGGGAAATATATAATTTAATTAATATTTGTATTTAATAAAGAAAATGTGAACGTCAGAATAACAGACAACAATTTGTTATACAGTACAGACCAAAAGTTTGGACACACCTTCTCATTCAAAGAGTTTTCTGTATTTTCATGACTATGAAAATTGTAGATTCACACTAAAGGCATCAAAACTATGAATTAACACATGTGGAATTATATACTTAACAAAAAAGTGTGAAAGAACTGAAAATATGTCTTATATTCTAGGTTCTTCAAAGTAGCCACCTTTTGCTTTGATTACTGCTTTGCACACTCTTGGCATTCTCTTGATGAGCTTCAAGAGGTAGTCACCTGAAATGGTTTTCACTTCACAGCATGTGACCTGACGCTGTATGCATCCAGGAGAAAATCCAGCGCCGGCAGGAGAAGACAGAGGAGTGTGACTTGCCGGAGAAGAAGAGGAGCCGCGGCCCAGGAGAGGTAAGTGGAGTTTGTTGTTTTGGGCTGATCTGAGGTCTGATGGGGGTCTGAAATGGCTGATGGGGGTCTAAAAAGGGCTGATCTGAGGTCTGATGGGGTCTGAAATGGCTGATGGAGTTCTAAAAAGGCTGATCTGAGGTCTGATGGGGGTCTGAAAGGGCTGATGGGGGTCTATAAATGGCTGATCTGAGGTCTGATGGGGGTCTGAAAGGGCTGATGGGGTTCTAAAAAGGAATGATCTGAGGTTTCATGGGGGTCTGAAAGGGCTGTGGGGGGTCTAAAAAGGGCTGATCTGATGTCAGACGGGGGCCTGAAATAACTGATGAGGGTCTGAAAGGGCTGATGGGGGTCTAAAAAGGGCTGATCTGAGGTCTGATGGGGGTCTGAAAGGGCTGATCTTAAGTCTGATCAGGGCCTGACATGGTGTCCTGATATTTTAGGGGGTCTGATACGAGGATCTGATAAAAAATACTCTAAAACATGGGATGCTTCTTATCATTGGATGTGTCTTATAAAGCGAAAAATACGGTAATTATTTAATTGCATTTTCTTGATGTGATACAGTATACTTTGTTTTTCCAGGCCCTATATTTAAGGAAGAAATCTGGTCCAAAATATTCTGATGTGTAACAAATACATTTTTCTTACTGGAACAACAGAATCGTCATTTTCTTTGAAAGTGTAATGGCCTGATTCATAAGATACTATACACAAAGAATCAGCTGGATGCCATAATGTCACCAATAGCACTCCCCTTTCCAATGGGTTTCTTAGAGTTAAGGTACTGAGTTGAGCTTACCCCAGAATTTGTCTTTAGCTATTCAGACACTTAATTCCCTGTATTGCTTTAGCTGATAGGGAACTAGATCAAAAATACCAATAATTGAAGATTTGATTATGGGCAATATCATACAAAGTTCTATTAAAACACTCCAGAAAATATCACACAGAGGTTAATCAAGAGAGGTCAGATAGTTCAGATACAGGTGATGAGGCCAATCAGAGAGAGATAATGCAACAGTGGTGGGACATACAGTCATTAAACCTGGTTTTAGTAAGGGTGATATAGCAGGACTGGATACACAGTACAGTGAGTATAGTCAGCTGATCTTATCAGAATCTGATAATGGGGATATAGCAGAACTGGGTAGTCAGGAGGGTAGTTAGACACGCCAAGTTTGGTAACAGTGATGTAGAAGTATAAGGTTTGTGGTACAGTAGGCACTAAGTCAGAACGAGAAGTTAAACAATTCAGCTCAATATCAGACTTTATAGTAAGAGTTATAACAGAGGTACAGCAAGCCTAATTAGGGGATTTGTAATACTAAATGAGGCACCTTTAATTTATTAATATCACTAAATATAGTCGACGAAGTAACCACACCTCACTTAACAGGAATACTCAATCATAATAATTCACCAATAACTATGAATTATTTAATAATCACCATTACATGATTAAAATAGGGATTCAAACATATAGCACCATGATACCTATCCATCCAGGAAATGGAGAGTCAGGCCAGTGAGGAGAGGAAATTCTTGCGTGTTGGGACTCTGGCGCACATGGCAGACTTCATGTTAGGCTGCCTATCCCGTGACCCTCGTGTTAGAAGCATTTTTTCAAACACCTATTACTGGGTGTTCACTCTCCTGGACCCACGGTACAAGCAGAACCTTTCCACTCTCATCCCTGTAGAGGAAAGGAGTATGAGAGTGAATCAATATCAACAGGCCCTGGTGCACAAGCTGAAACAATCCTTCCCATCTGACGCTGCTAGCGGCAGAGGGCGTGGTTCTGTGGGCCAAGTAGCTGGGGAGAGGAGCCGAGCAGGCAGCTTGTCCAGCACTGGCAGGGGAACGCTCTCCAAGGCCTTTGCCAGTTTTATGTCACCCCAGCAAGACACTGTCACCTGTCCCCAGTCTAGGCAGAGGGGGAGCTGTACAGAAAGATGGTGAGGAGTACCTAGCTGACCATACCAATGTCCTGACTGATCACTCTGCTCCATACAACTGCTGGATTTCAAAGCTGGACACGTGGCCTGAACTGGCACTGTACGCCTTGGAGGTGTTGGCCTGCCCTGCTGCTAGCGTGTTGTCAGAGCGGGTATTCAGTGCAGCTGGTGGCGTCATCACCGATAAGCGTACATGCCTGTCAACTGACAGCGCTGACAGGCTGACGCTTATTAAAATGAACAAAGCCTGGATTTCACCGGAATTCAAATCTCCTCCGGGGGAAAGCAGCTAAAGAATAAGATTCCTTATGCATCCGATTCCTCTCCTCCTCCTTCTCTTCATTGCCAAACGCTGACCAAAAAGGGAATTTTTTAGAGGGCCAACTGGCACGCTTTTAAGACAATGTTTCCGGAGGGCCACCTACAGGCCCTCTCTCCAAGCAATTTTTCTGGAGCGTCAACTACAGACACTCTTAAACAATTTTTCAGGAGCGTCAACTACAGACACTCTAAAAAAAATTTCAGGAGCGTCAACTACAGACACTCTAAAACAATTTTTCAGGAGCGTCAACTACAGACACTCTAAAACTATTTTTCAGGATCGTCAATCACAGACACTAAAAAATTTTTTTTTCGGAGGGTCGACTTCAGACACTCCAAAAAAAATTTTTGGGAGGCTCACCTACAGCCATTTGACTGCAATCTCAGTCGGACAAAGGCATTGTTGGTGTCACCGCCATGCTGTGTCAGGCTAAATTTTTGGGTGGTTCACCTGCTACCTCAGTCTAACTCGATCACTCTGTTGTCACCGTCGCCATACAGGGTCACGCTAAATTTTTATGTGCTTCGCCTGCTCCCGCAGTGTAACTCGGTCACTCTGTAGTCACAGCCATACAGGGTCACGCTAAATTTTTATGTGCTTCGTCTGCTCCCGCAGTGTAACTCGGTCACTCTGTAGTCACAACCATACAGGGCCACAATAAATTTTTACGTGCTTCGCCTGCTCCTGCAGTGTAACTCCGTCACTCTGTAGTCACAGCCATACAGGGCCATGATAAATTTTTATGTGCTTCGCCTGCTCCTGCAGTGTAACTCGTTCACTCTGTAGTCACAGCCATACAGGGCCACGATAAATTTTTATGGTGTGGGTGAGCACAATTGCCTTGAGGGTCACCGCCAGGCTGTTGCTCGAGAATTTGGTGTAATGGTGGGATTAGGCAGCCTCAGAGGCATCCATGCATGCTGCCCCATGCTGTTTCCTGTCCATTTCCGTGGTGTTTCCATCATTTTCTGAGGTTTCCAGGTTTTCACCCAGCCTTCCCTAGGCAGAGCCTTGGTCCCCTGCAAAAAATGCTCGAGTCTCCCATTGACTTCAATGGGGTTCGTTATTCGAATCGAGCACCCGAGCATCGGGAAAAATTTGACTCGAATAACGCGCACCTGAACATTTTAGTGCTCTCTCATCTCTAGTTATAATCTCACCTTCTAGCCTGATACCTAAATTGTTTTCCGTCTCCCCATACTAGACAGTTCTCAGTGCTCAAGGAGCCGCTGCAACATATGAAGCGTGGAATTTCACCGGGTTGGCACGTCACCTATCAAGCTGTGTGGCGGAAGACCGTTTTGCTGCTGCAGTTCCAGCAGAGCGTGGCGAGACACATAAGAATGGCTCAAATGAGTGCAAATCTCTGCACCACTAGATTTAGGACATGTGCCATACAGGGAGCATGCGTGAATTGACCGAGGTTCAGCGCTGCCACTATATTTGTCCCATTGTCATTCACTACCTTGCCCACTTTCAGCTGGCGTGGAGACAGCCAGTGCGCTATTTGCTGCTTGATGTAATGGAGCAAGCGCTGGCCTGTGTGGCTGCTGCTGCCAAGACAAAGTAAGTCTAAAACTGCATGGCAGCGTTACACATGGCAAATATGATATGATATCTCTGCTCTGATGCTCAAGCAGGGGGACTGCCCGTGGAGGTGGAAGCGGATAGTTGTTGGGTGGTCTGCTGCAATCCTGGCTGGAAAGCGCGTGGAGGTGCCAACAGCAATTGGCCCAGTTGCTGGGGGGTTCCTGCCTCGCTGCCACTAAATACATTCAGCCAGTGGGCAGTAAATGACATGTACTGCCCCTGGCCATAAGAACTGCTCCAGGTGTCCACTATGACGTGCACAGTGCTTCAGAGAGGCAGCTGCAGGGAGCATCCAATATTGTCTGCCATGTGGGAGAAAAGGGGCGGGGATAGCTTTGTTTGAGAAGTAATGCCGGCTAGGGACCTGCCAGCGTGGCCCGAGCGCAAGCCATTAGCTCCCTAAAAGCTGTCCAATCAAGCAGTTTGTAAGGCAGAGACTGCACAGCCAGGAACTTTGTCAGATGACAATTCAGTTTGCACACTGTTGGATTACTTGTGGCTTAAACCTGCTTCCTGGCCATGCACTCGGCAATGGACGGCTAGCGAATAAGAGGAGGTGGAGACATGCAAGCAGTGGGTGATGAGGTGTATGTACTAGTTACGCCCCTGGATGCGGGCTGAGTTACACCCCTGGTTGTGGCCGGCCTAACGCGAGGGACCCCGGGAGAAGTAGCCAGCTCCTCAGTATTAATGCGCTGATCTAAATTGGCAGCATGCGCCGCTTCAGATGGTTCCACGGAGCAGTGGTCCCTACATTTGTGGCTTTCCCATGGCTCAATTTCTGTTTACAGAAATTACACGTGGCCGTGCTGCTGTCACCCCAGCAGAGTGGTGAAATACTTCCACACACCCGGCGTGCGCCCTCCACAGCTGGCCAAGCTTGTAGCCCTTGCACGCTTACACCCTGGTGCCGGCCCCACTATACTTGGGGTCTCGTTAGTTCCCAAGGAAAGACTGGCCATGGGCCTTATTTGCCTCTGCCCTCTTTTGCTGCCACTACTACTACCACCCTCCTCCTTGGAGATCAAATCCTCCTCACCAGCCCGATCCGCCTCCCAGGTCCTCCGGTCTAACACCGTCATCATCATCAGACTCCTCCCCACCACTTTTATCGGACTGCAAATTAGGCTGTTCCCCACCAACCTCCAATTCTGGGCAGTCCAAACCCTGACTGCCCTCTAAGGCCAGTGCGTCTTATAGGGCAAAAAATACGGTACATTACTGTAGACTAGATTTCCACTTTCAAAAATCATTGAGAAATGCCAAAGGAAACTGAGCTCTCACTCGCTAACTACAGTATATATATATATATATATATATATATACATACTAGCAGAAGGACCCAGCTTCGCCTGGGTATATTTCATCTATTTCATTTAATGTTTCTGTGTGTCGTTGCAGAGAGAAAGTCAATGCAGCTGACAGAAGTTGATTTTTACCTTCATTTTTTCAATCCCCATTGGCTGCGGAGTGGGAGGGGCATGATCTGACGTGGTCGGGGGCGTGTGTCATTGCAGAAAGAAACTTCACCCTCCCACCCCTGCAGCTGATTTTTTTCAATCCCTTTTGCCTGCGGAGTGGGAGGGGGCATGGTCTGGCAGAGTTGGGGGTGTGGATTATCAAGATGCTTCGAACGGTTGTAGTCTGAAATTAGTCTATTTCATCTAAAATTTTGTTGTTCATTGCAGAGAGAAATTCACCCTCCCACCCCTTGCAGCTGACAGAAGTTTATGTTTCCCTTCATTTTTCAATCCCTGTTGGCTGCGGAGTAGGAGGGGGCGTGACCTGACACAGTTGGGGGCGTGGCTTAACAAAGCGCTTCGCATAGGTGATTTAATCTATTTCATTTAATGTTTCTGTGTGTCGTTGCAGAATGGCTGCAGAGTGAGAAGGGGCGTGGTCTGACAGAGTTGGGGGCGTGACTTAGCAAGACGATTCGAACAGTTGTAGTCTATAATTAGTCTATTTCATCTAAAATTTTGTGTGTCGTTGCAGAGAGAAATTCACCCTCCCACCCCTGCAGCAAACAGAAGTTTATTTTTACCTTTATTTTTTCAATTCCCATTGGCTGCGGAGTGGGAGGGGGCGTAACCTGACAGAGTCGGGGGCGTGGATTAGCAAGACGCTTCACATGGGTGTATTTAATCTATTTCATTTAATGTTTCTGTGTGTCGTTGCAGAAAGAAAGTCAACCTCCCACCCATCCCTGCAGCTGACAGAAGTTGATTTTTACCTTTATTTTTTCAATCCCTGTTGGCTGCGGAGTGGGAGGGGGCGTGGCCTTACAGAGTCGGGGCGTGGCTTAGCAAAGCGCTTCGCATAGGTGCATTTAATCTATTTCATTTAATGTTTCTGTGTGTCGTTGCAGAATGGCTGCGGAGTGAGAGGGGGCGTGGCCTGACAGAGACGGGGCGTGGCTTAGCAAAAGGCTTCGAACGGTTGTAGTCTATAATTAGTCTATTTCATCTAAAATTTTTGTGTGTCGTTGCAGAGAGAAATTCACCCTCCCACCCCTGCAGCAAACAGAAGTTTATTTTTACCTTCATTTTTTCAATTCCCGTTGGCTGCGGAGTGGGAGGGGGCGTGACCTGACAGAGTCGGGGGCGTGGATTAACAAGATGCTTCGCATGGGTGTATTTAATCTATTTTATTTAATGTTTGTGTGTGTTGTTGCAGAAAGAAAGTCAACCTCCCACCCATCCCTGCAGCTGACAGAAGTTGATTTTTACCTTTATTTTTTCAATCTCTGTTGGCTGCGGAGTGAAAGGGGGTGTGGCCTGACAGAGTTGGGGGTGTGGCTTAGTGAGACCTGGGGCGGGGGTTTTAAGTACTTCTTTTAGGGTGGCCTGAATTAAAGGTCAATACCATGCTTATTTATGAGCCCACGCAATAGGCAGCAGTGGAGGAAAACATCTTTTATTACTACTGAACTGTAGTAATAGAAAAACACATAAGTTATATTTATGGTAACCGGAATACCTTTAACAGTGTCAGTAAATAGAAATGGATGAGATCCTCAGCTGCTGATAATTACCTGGTTGTTATGGAAACCTGCCCTCCCTGTGTGGCTTTGCAGAGAATGGCAGTTGGAGTTTAAAACCAAAGCTCCCAGTTGTAATGTTGGCTAATGGAGATCATATTTTGGGAATATCTCGGGAACGGTATGTCCTAGAGAGATGAGACCTGGTCTAAAACCTTCCCGGACACCTGATGTACCTGTGTGCCGAATTTGGTGAAAATCGGTCCAGTAGTTTGGTCGCGCATAGAGAACAGACAGACAGACAGACAGAAATTCATTTTTATATTATTAAGAGATATACTGTATATATTAATATTATAAAAATGAGTTTCTGTCTGTCTGTTCTCTATGCGCGACCAGACTACTGGACCGATTTTCACCAAATTCGGCACACAGGTACATCAGGTGCCCGGGAAGGTTTTAGACCAGGTCTCATCTCTCTATGACATAACGTTCCCGAGATATTCCCAAAATATGACCAGTTCCAGTTACCATAAATATAACTTATGTTTTAGACTAATTTTAGACTATGACCGTTCAGTAGTAAATCTTCCACTGCTACCCATTGCGTGTCCTCATAAATTACCATGGCACCAACCTTTGATTCACACCACTCTCAAAAGAAGGACTTACAACACCTGCTCCAGGTTTCACTAAGCTACACCCCAACTCTGTCAGGCCACGCACCCTTCCGCCTCCGCACAGTGGCGTAGCTATAGGGGGTCGCAGCGGTCGCTTGCCACTTGCAGGGCCGCACCGCCAATTAGGCAGGTGCGGCGCGGCCCTGCACATAGTTGCGAAGACAGGCGTATTCAGAATACTCTGACAAAATAACGGAGAGCGCAAAATAGGGCAGTACAGTTTTTCATAAATTCGTACGTATCAAGCTCTATGAGCTCACCTGTGAGAGTTGCACTGTGATAGGTGCAACTCTATTTGTAGACGTATCAGCTTATGATGAAAGTTGCCGGGGTAGAATCTGCTGCCACAGGAGAAAGTGCCCGTCGAAGTGGTTGCCACGTACTTCGGGGTATCCAATGTAGAAGAAAGTGGGAGAGCCAGAAGAGGTTCTTCCTTTGAATCTCCTTTGTAGGCGCAAAAAATCCAATTCCTCCGGATATTTTGTAGATAAATGGTTAAATTTATTTACTTAATAATAACAAAAAATAAATTAAAAGAAAAATAAACAAAAGTGAGGATGCATATACAAAACTGTTTTGTATATGCATCCTCACTTTTGTTTATTTTTCTTTTAATTTATTTTTTGTTATTATTAAGTAACTAAATTTAACCATTTATCTACAAAATATCCGGAGGAATTGGATTTTTTGCGCCTACAAAGGAGATTCAAAGGAAGAACCTCTTCTGGCTCTCCCACTTTCTTCTGCACATAGTTGCGGGCAGCGGGGCAGAGGGAGATGAGCGCTTCCATTGTGGAAGCGCTCATCTCCATAGTCATCTGAGGACGGCGATACAGATGCCTGTAATGCGGGGCAGGGGAGGGAGAGGCGTCTCCCCTGCCCGTTCCTCTGGTAGGCTGCAGGCACTAGGCCTGCAGCCTAGCGCCGCCTGAGCCGTACAGCACGGGACACAGGCCAGAAGAGGCCTGCATCGCATCGCTGCCAGCTCCATGGAGGTAAGTATAAGTGTTTATTTTTTTATTATTGTTGTAGTCTTGGACCGGAGGGAGCTCTATGGGGGCATTTTTACTGGCACATAGGGGCGGCACTGGGGGCATTTGTACCGGCAAATAGGGGCACTGGGGCAATTTTCCTGCACTGGGGGCATTTTTACTGGCACTTGGGGGCACTGGGGGCATTTTTGGGGGCACTGGGGACATTTTTACTGGCACTGGGGGCATTATTACAGGCACTGGGGCCGTTTTTACTGGCACTTGGGGAATTATTACAGGCACTGGGGCCATTTTTACTGGCACATGGGGGCACTTGATACTGGCACATGGGGGCACTGGGGGCATTTGTTACTGGCACATGGGGGCACTGGGGGCATTTCTCAATGGCACTTGGGGGCATTTCTTAATGGCATGGGAGCACTGGAGGCATTTTTACTGGCACTGGGGGCATTTCTTAATGGCACGGGAGCACTGGGGGCATTTTTACTGGCACTGAAGGCTTTTTTTACTGGCACATGGGGGCACTGGGGGCATTTTTTACTGGCACATGGGGGCACTGGGGGCATTTTTACTGGCACTGGGGGCATTTCTTAATGGCATGGGAGAACTGGGGGCATTTTTACTGGCACATGGGGGCACTGGGGGCGCAGTTATTTCAGGGGGAAAGTTATGTTTACAGTATTACGGGGCACTATTTGCTGGGCGCAGTTATTTTAGGACACTGTGTGCCAATAATTATTGAAGGGCACTATCTGTGTGGTACTAGTGGCACAGTACTGGGGGTGGTAGGATGATTTGTCCAGAAGACGGGAGGATGATGGAAAAGTAGTAAACTAAGATTTTTTTCTGTCAAACTGCAGAGATGAGAAATGGCTGAAAAATGGCGTCTGGTCTGAAAGGAGAAGATGAGAAAAGAGAAGATCTACATCAGAGGAGACGTCACTGGATGTACGAGGTATGGGGCGCTGTATTATACTGGATGTAAGAGGTATGGGGTGCTGTATTAGGCTACATTCACACGAACATTGTGTTTTGCAGTCTGCAAATTGCGGATCTGCAAAAAAAGGATGATGTTCCGTATGACATCCGTTTTTTTTTGCAGATCCACTGTAATAATGCCTATCCTTGTCCGCAAAATGGACAAAAATAGGAATGGACATACAGATGCGGACAGCACACAGTGCTCATTGAAGTAAATGGATCTGCATCAGAGCCGAAAAATATGCAGATCGGAGGCCGCAAAAACAACTGTGGTGTGAATGTAGCCTTACCCTGTATGTTCTGTAGTGATATATGTAATGTTAGGAGGGAAAAGGTTAGGGTGAGAATTTGGCATGGGGGGGGGTGTTCAGTTTTTGACTTGGCCGGCAGAAAAGCTAGGTGCACCAGCGCTGGGGGGGGCCCAAGCTGAACTCTTGCACCAGGGCCCATGAGCCTTTAGCTACGCCCCTGCCTCCGCAGCCAATTGGGATTGAAAAAATGAAGGTAAAAATAAACTTCTGTCAGCTGCAGGGGTGGGAGGGTGAGTTTCTCTCTGCAACAACACACAGAAACATTAGATGAAATAGACTAATATTAGACTACTACCGTTCAGTAGTAATAAAAATATGTTTTCTTCCACTAAAAGGACTTAAAAGCAACCCCACCCCCAAGGTCCCGCTAAACCACGCTCCCGGTCAGGCCACGCCCTCTCCCACTCCGCAGCCAATGGGGATTGAAAAAATGAAGGTAAAAATCAACTTTTGTCAGCTGCATTGACTTTCTCTCTGCAACGACACACAGAAACATTAAATGAAATAGATTAAATATACCCGTGCAAAGCAATGTTTTATTCCACTGCTACCCACTGTGTTTCCTTAAATTACCATGGCATTGACCTATAATTCAGGCCACCCTGAAAAGAAGGACCTAAAAGCACCCCCCCAAGGTCCCGGTAAACCACACACCCCGACCCGGTCAGGTCATGCCCCCTCCCACTCCACAGCCAATGGGGATTGAAAAAATTAAGGTAAAAATCAACTTCTGTCAGCTGCATTGACTTTCTCTCTGCAACGACACACAGAAACATTAAATGAAATAGATGAAATATACCCAGGCGAAGCGGGGTCTTTCTGCTAGTATATATATGTAAATATATATATAAATATATATATATATATATATATATATATATATATATATAAATATAAATATATATATATATATATATATATATATATATATATATATAGCATTGAAAAAGTATTCATGCACTTTTCCACATCTATTCACATTACACCCACAAACGTAAATGTATTTTATTGGGATTTTATGTGACAGACCAACACAAAGTAGCTAGTAAATGGGAAGTGCAGAAAGCTCAAGCTCAATCAAATTGGATGGGGATTGTCTGTGAACAGCAATTTTTTAAGTCTTGCCACAGATTCTCAATGAGATTTAGGTCTGGACTTTAAGTCATTCTAACACATGAATATGCTTTGATCTAAACCATTCCATTGTAGCTCTGGCTGTATGTTTAAGAACATTGTCCTGCTGAAAGGTGAACCTCCACCCTTAGCTCAAGTCTTTTTTAGCCTCTAACAGGTTTGCCTCCAGGATTGCCCTATCTTTAGCTCCATCCCTCTTCCTGTCAACTCTGGCCAGCTTACCTGTTCCTGCTGAAGAAAAGCATCGCCTCAGCATGATGCTGCCACCACCATGTTTCACGGTGGGGATTGTGTGTTCAGTGTGACGTGCAGTGTTAGCTTTCTGCCACACATAGCATTTTGCATTTAGGCCACAAAATTCAACTTTGGTCTCCTCTGACCAGAGCAACTTTTTCCACATGTTTGCTTTGTCCCCTAAATGGCTTGTGGCAAACTGCAAACTGGACTTCTTATGATTTGCTTTAAAAAATGACTTTCTTCTTGCCACTCTTCTATAAGGGCCTTTGCACAAGACCGTATGCGCTCCAAGACATACGGTCCGTGAGCGTTCCATATGTCCCGGAGTGGCACAGATTGTGCGCACGGGAGCGCGCAACATAATAGATGACAATAATGCTGTTCACGTCGGGCCGCCTGAGGGACTATTGTTCTGCACTCATTTGATCTTATTGTAACTCATTGTAATCTATGATGTTGTGTGCTCCCATGTGCATGGTCTTTGCCACTCCGGGACATATGGCCCGCTCACGGACCATATGTCTCGGAGCGCATACGGTCGTGTGCAAGGACCCTAAAGGGCAGGTTTGTGGAGTACATGACTATTAGTTGTCTGGTGGAGATATTTTCCCACCAGAGCTGTGGATTTCTGCAGCTCCTCCATTAGTTCTCTCCTTGTCTGGGCTGTCAGTTTAGGTGGATGACCACATCTTGGTAGATTTGTAGTTGTGCCATAATCCTTCTATTTGCAGATGATGGATTGAATCAATTTAAAATCAATGTTTCAGCATCACGATGCAGAGTTCCCAGGACTGGTGCCCATGTTTTGCAGACCCTCAGTTTATGGTCCGATTCTGCTGGCCCAATTATAGTTACATAGTTTATAAGGCTGAAAAAAGACATCTGTCCACCTAGTTCAGCCTATTATCCTGTAAGTTGATCCAGAGGAAGGCAAAAAACCCCTGTGAGCTAGAAGCCAATTTTCCTCACTTTAGGGGGGGGGGAATCCGTCCTGACTCCAATCAGACAATCAAAATAACTCCCTGGATCAACGATCTCTCTCTAGTAACTATAACATTTAATATTATTACACTCCAGAAATATATCCAGGCCCCTCTTGAACTCTTTTAGTGAATTCACCATCACCACCTCCTCAAGCAGAGAGTTCCATAGTCTTACTGATCTTACCGTAAAGAATACTCTTCATGTTTGTCTACAAATCTCAAGACACAGAGGATCAGTCGGAGCATAGTACTAGCTAAATTCTTAATTTAATGGCATTGGTCATTCATCTACATGGGATCTGATGGATGGCGTTTGAGGACACCTCAAAACAGCCCTTGTGATTATTGATTATAGATAAAGTGTCCCTGTTGTCTCTTAGATAATGTCTAATTGTCAATATTTCAAAATATGATACTATATGTTAATCCATATGGATCATGTTAATTAAGAATTAGTTCAGATAAGTCATTTGTAAACTTTATTGGAGACAGATGTATTATGCATGTTTGTATTTTCGAAATAATAATGAACGGAGATTCAAGGCTTATAACTGAAGTTTATTCAAACCCTAAGATACCTATATTTCATTGCATAATTCTTACTACTTTAATTTCAGCCTTAAGAACTATAATTTGAATGCAATTATTAAAGTAATTCCACCCCTTCCGACCCTAAGAAACATGAGTAGTTAATTGCTTATTTCCTTTAATTGTGTACATTACTTGGCAATTATAAAGCCAAGTTTCCTTAATTTATGAACATTTTTCTCTAATTGGTAAGTTAAACTTTTGCAAGCGAATTAATTGCTTGCACATAAATTAACTAGCAATTAGCAATTACATAAGTAAAAGCTACCTGATGTTCAGGAAATCGTTTTTTTTTTTTTCCATTTCATTAATAGACATACATCTCACCATCTGTAAAGACTATTTTCATGCAGGTGTTACCTTCAGTTTAAATACTTTAACACTAAATGCTTTAGAGAAGGTGAGCTAAATCCTTAATCCTAATTTTATTTGACTATTACATTTACCCAATGGAAGCAAATATTTAACAAAGTATAATAAATGTACTCTCAAGTTATCTGTGTAATTTATTTGGTAATCCAATTTTAGGATACCCAGAATATCATATGTGATTTTTTGTTGTTGTTTATATTCATTTTATACTCCATTTCTCTATGAAAAGTTATTATTTTAAGGTAATCAAGTAAAAAGTAATTTACTAAATGCTACTATTCGATTTTTTTATAGTACTGTGTTTTGCTGCTGTTTATACATACAGGGATCCTAATAATAATTTTTTAATTTTTTTTACCGTATTGTCTTACATTGCTGCTTATGGAAGACATTATTGGCAATGCCAGAAGTGAATAAAAGTGTGTGGCCAACTGACACTAAAGGTTAGGTTACTTTTATGCCATAGCTCTTTCATTTTAGCATTGATGGATTTTCCAGTGGTTAGATCTGTTATATTTTGGGGATATTTTAAAATGTCATAAATGTGTAAACCAGAAAAAATGCTTAATTTTAGTATAAATTACTATATAATAACGAAAGAAAGATAAATTCACTCTATATACGGTATAACCTTATCATATGCTGTGATTATATCATGCTTTACTGTAAAATTCAAGACATGGATTTAATATTAACCACTGCCAAACTACCCATTGTTTATATACATTCAGGCATCAGTGACAGCAGGGCTCCCCTTAGAGAAGACAGGGACAGTATTTTAGTGCTGTCTCCAGTTCCAGTATAGAAGGAGCTTAATGAGTGCAATATATACAGATCAGGAAGCAGCAATGCAGCCGCTTCTTGCTCTGGATATAACAATAATTAGATCGCTGAGGTCAGGCAGGCCTGCTTCTGTCATGAGGCAAGGTGAGTATCTCACCTCAGGAGGTGGCTGACAGGCCTCAGGCAACTAGGTCTGAAGTCTAAGAACGGCACAGGAGGTTGATGACATCAGTAAGACCTCTTATGCTTGGTCACCCTGCCCCTTAACAGTGACCTACACAATGTCCGACAGTGAACAAGAAAAATGAGTGAGTTGTTATGGAAACCTGGTGTAAAACTGTGTGTATGCCAGTGAGGTGAAGACTGAAGGATCTGCAAGCTAATAAGGGTCATGTGACCATGTGTATGTCAGTTAGGATAAGAGTGAAATAGCTACAAGCTTCTATTGGCTAATACGGGTCATGCAATGGTGCCATATTTGCACTTTTTGGGAACACATCAAGAACGGTACATCCTAGAGAGCCGAGACTTCTATGAATACCTTCCCAGACACTCACGTACCTATTACTATGGGGAGGGGGACTATCTATATGGCACTGGTATTATTGCATTATATCATTTGCAGGCATTGGGAAGCACAATGGGTGCAGTATTAGGGGTAGAAGTAGAATGACAATGTTGGGGAACCAGGAGGGAGAGGATGATCAAAACTGAGGAATCTAAGATGTCTGTGTGTCAAACTCTGCAGAGACGAGATGCAGCTGAAAGAATTTGTTAAGGTGCTCTGGTCCAAATGCAGACGATGAGGAAAGAGAACATCTACATCAGAGGAGATATTGCTGTATGTAATAGGTATGTGGCGCTGTATTGTCCTGTATATTTCATTGCACTGTATGGAATGTCCATTGACATATGTCATAGTAGGGCTGGGGGGATAAATTGAGAATTTGGCATGGTGGATGGGGCCATTTGAATTTTTGACTCTAGCAGCAGAAAGCTAGAATCTTCCCTGAGGCTGAATCTCTGTTCAAGCTGCACAAGCATTGACATTGAAATTTATATTCTAATTCATAGTACATTGTTCCATCAATGATGGCAAACCAGATACAGCAAAATAACCCCAAACCATAATACTACCACCACATAGATAGGATGAGGTCTTTATTTTGGAATGAAGCATTTGTCTTTCTCGAAACATAACGCTTCTCATTTACAGCAAAAAGTTCTATTTTGGTCTCATCTATTCACAAATATTGTTCCAATAGCCTTCTGGCTTGTTCAGGTGATCTTTAGTAAACTGCAAATGGGCAGAAATGCTCATATTGGAGAGCAGTGGCTTTCTCCTTGCAATTCTAACATACACCATTGTTTAGTTTCCTCTTGATAGTGAGCTCATGATGAACATTAACATTAGCTAATGTGAGAAAGGCCTTTAGTTGCTTAGAGGTTACTTTATGACCTTGTGGAATATTACACACTTTGATCATGCCATGTTCTTTGTTAATAGACCATTACGACGCTAGGCCGCGGTGTGTACTCCTCAAAGGCAGAGCAAAGTTTTCAAAATGGCATCCAGGCGATCTTCAGCATTTAGCTCTGGAGAGCTTAAATACATGATCCGGCTGATGGACCGGCAGGATTATGATGGCACACACCGACACCCAAACAGCAGAAGAAGGAGCTAGTGCAGTAGGTGATCCGAGGCTTGCCCCATCGCTTTGACACAGTGTGGACCCTGGGCCAGATCCAGCGGAAATGGTCCGATTTGAAGTTCAAGTGCCCTTAATGAGATCCGCACAGAGATACGACAGGGTAAGTAATAAAATATTTGAAAAGTAAAAACATGTTAAAAAAATTAGTGTACTGTATTGTATATATACCAGTGCCAATAATGAAAACTGTATAGAAGGACAACGTGGGCTCACGTAGTGTGCTGTAGCAATTTTCTTTCATGCTAGGCCACGCCTCTAACTCCACCCAAAAAAGTGAAGGTATTCTCAGATACCTGTCCCTTCACAGTAATTTGCCTTAGGCTACTTTCACATATATGGTGGTGATCAGGCTGTTCCACAGTATTTGTCCGGCCAATCCCCGGCGTTCTTGCCAGGTGGCGGACGGATCAGAGCCGTCCCCCATTATTGTTAATGGGGCTGGCCATTCTCCCGTTTGTGTCAGGCAAATGCACTAGTGTGAAAGGAAGCACCCTTAGATATATGCCCCTTTATAGTTAGCGCTTCATCCTCCTACACACAGACTCAAGGACGTGCTCATGCTGCAGCTAATGTGAGTGGGCAATATCAAAAATATCCCCACGTTAACGATATTAAGAAATTTAGTGCGATAACGATATATATATAGTGATAAATACCCATTTAGAAGAAAAAATAGATATGGCCCTCCTCTCACCCATAATACCTTCGTAGTAGAATACAGTTTTAGTATTAAAAACAGTCGGTCATTATAATAATTGTGTATGGATTTATGTTGCAGAGCAACGTCAATGACGTAACCGTCACTGTCGAGGCCGGACAGTACCTTCAGCTTCTATTACGTGTAAACATATTTAATTTACTTTTTAATCCAGGCTATGTGGGAGTGCAGCTACAGTGATACAGCAGAGCACTAGTGGATAAGAATGGGATACAGCCCGAAACTATTCACATGTATCAATATTAGAAGTTACAACTGTTCACTAGAGTTGAATGTAATGCCATTATTTAATGATTTTTGACAGCTGCTGCATCACATAGGAGTCTCTCTCACCCTCCTCCACAACAGCGAGAGAGGACCCCATCTGCCCCTCCAACACCACCAGCCCAACTTCCAGAGGTAGAAGGTAGATAAAATAAAAAGTGTCTTCAAAATATAAGCTAAATTTCTGTTTTATCTTTTGTAGCTCCAACCGGCAGGGAGGAGCTTTCCCCAGGACCATGGGAAGACCATGGGAAGACCCAGTATGGATGTCCAGTAAGTACAAACCCCAAACTGACCATGTGTGGCCTTCTCAGCGAGCAGTTCAAAGAAAAAAAAGGCTCAATACAGATACATGCCACTGAATAACTCGTTCCAGTAGATATACCAAATATTTAATGACATGCAATTGCTAAAGTATTCTGATCCAGCCAGGTGCTGGTTTGAAAGTTTAGAATATTTTTCATGGAACAACCCCTTTAACTCGATCATACTAATTATATTACTGTTTCCACCCCTACAGATATCCCGACAGACTTTGAGGTGGAGGCAGCCTTACGCCGCTTTGACACCAGGCTCCATGCTGCCTCCCGGCTTATTTGCAACCTGCAGCTGGAGCTCTGAGAGCCAGACGTCGTCAAAGGCTGGCGTAACCGTTCTTTTTTTTTCCTTTTTTTTCCTTTATTATTATTTAACCTTTATTTTTTTGTTGAAAATTATTATTTATTTTACTAAAATTATTCTTCTAAAACCTGTGTTTTAATTGTTTTTTTAAAACCTTTAACATTTTCCTAACATAGTGTGAAGAAGACAGGGGTGTCTGTTTAGGCCGGAGCCTCCAAAAATTGTGCATAGGCTAGAGCCCGCATTACTGTGAAGAAGACAGTGGTGTCTGTTTAGGCCGGAGCCTCCAAAAATTGTGGATAGGCCAGAGACCGCATTACTATGAAGAAGACAGGGGTGTCTGTTTAGGCCGGAGCCTCCAGAAATTGTGCATAGGCCAGAGCCCGCATTACTGTGAAGAAGACAGGGGTGTCTGTTTAGGCCGGAGCCTCCAGAAATTGTGCATAAGCCAGAGCCCGCATTACTGTGAAGAAGACAGGGGTGTCTGTTTAGGCCAGAGCCTCCAAAATATGGCCAAAGGCTATTTTCCCGGATTAATGAACACAGGGTGTCTTCAGGCCAAAGCATTAATAAATTACGCACACTCCGGTTCGCGGATTACAGTCAGATAAATGGCTTTGCTTGTTTGGACAACAAGCCTATAAACATTCTACCTTGCAAAGATAGGCAGTGAAAATTATATATGGGCTTTTCATGGGTGGCACGGCCAGTAGTAGTAGGGGATGGGGTACCTTAGCACAGCAGAGAGTGAATAGTAAATACAACAAACTGAGGTGGAGTATGACAATTTCCGCTAATGCAACTTGTAACGGGAGGCGGAGGTAGACAACAGTGTAACTATTTTATTTTTTTTATATACTGTATGTATATATTTTTTGGGGGAGGAAAGGCTCCAAAACAAATTTACGAATAGTAAATAGAACTAAGAACAGTGGACTTTAACAACAGCTGTTAGCCTGTTAAGAAAACAAAAGTTTTTTGGATTTTAATAACATCTTGGGGTTTTTGGTTTGGGGAGTTCAAGTTCGCTCACCCATGACACAAAACGTTTGGCATGCAACTTTTTGGGCTGGCTGACATCAACAGCGACAAGACACTCGGACTACTTCGGCCTACCAGGCCTGATCTAATCATCTTGATTAGATCAGCCTTGATTCATTTTTCTAAAGATGTTTTCTTGGACACTGCCAGGTGACAGTTTGGTCTGTTTGGGTGTCACCACCCCCCTCCCCCGCCCCTCAGCGGCGCTAAAAACCCTCTCTGACTTGACACTTGAGGCTGGTCAGGAAAGAACCCCTAGTGCATAGTGGGCAAGTTCCAGCCACTGTGTATTCTGGCTGCCCAGAAGTCCAGGGGGTCTGAGAACAGGCTTTGCGAGCCAGACTACAGGTAAGCCTGAACTTGCTAATTGAGGCAGGTGGACTGGACCAGCTCACTTGGCTACGGCTGTTGGGAGGCTGAAAATTATTTTTCCATCATACTCATGAGGCTTAACTAGCTGATGCTGATTGTGACAGGAGGTGGGTGACTCTGCCGGGGTTCCCTTTCAGAGACGCTGGCAGCAGGCTGGGGCTGGCTGAAAGCTGTGGCCAGGTTAGTACATAGCTTCTCCTGGTATGAAGCTAATGTCTCCTCTCTTTCCTGGGGAGGAAAACAATCCCCCATGTTGGAGTGATACCATGGGTCTAGAAGCATTTCAAGCCAGTATTCATCAGTCTGCCTTATTTTTAGGATACGCCTGTCAGTCCGTAAGCATGTGAGCATACAGCTCGCCGTCCTGGCCAGCGTGCCTGAGGAGCCAGTTCTTTCTGTCTCAGCCTCCCTCTGAGACAATTGAGTGTCCCTGAAGATGTCATCATCATCTTCCAGCTCCTCCAACTGTGTCTCCTCCTCCTCCTTGGCATCATCAAACTCCTCCTCCTCCCCCTCCTCTAGCTGAAACTCCTCATCCTCCTCCTGCACCTCCATGGAACTTTTTCGTTGGGGATCCCCAACAGTGACAACACGGCATGCAGAGAGATGTGCAGGATTTCATTCCCTCATTGCCCCCTGATGCATGAGTGACAGTGTCTTTTCAAGGACAAATATTTGTGAAACAATGTAGTTCAGACCACAGCTGTCCTGAATGACCAATTTAGAGGCTTCTTCAAAGGC
>ONZH01014971.1:0-29408 GCA_900303285.1 Rhinella marina | reverse complement strand
ATCCGCACTACTGTCCCTAACCAACTTGGATGACTCCATCTAAATTAGCAGCTGCCAAACTGGTGACGGTCCCTAACTTAACTAGGTGCTGCGGCCTTAAAGGAAATCTGCAATGAAGTACAATATGAAAATTAAACCTATTGCCATGTACAATAAAATACCTTCTTTCTTGATGTACCCTTCAATTCTTCGTTTCTGTCTTTCATTTTTGCGTAATCCACTTTTTGTATTGCAAATAGTCAGTGTGGGGCATATTAATTTTTTTGGTCCCCAGGAACGCCCCTTCGTGCCAACCTGCCTTCCATCAGAGCCCAAGAACCACTCCAGGTTGAACTACTCCCGCACACTTCAGCACTGTTGAACGCCCCCCCGCTACGTCATTGAGGCATGTAACTCCGCCCACATATGTTTCATCCAATGCCGAGAAATCTCATGCGGCACAGTACCTGCAGACTGCCTGGCGATGCAGATGCCTCAAAAGGCAAAGCTTAAAAATGTGTACACTGGGCTGGCCGAGCCCAGTGACGTTTTTAGAGAGCTGTTTCGCATCCAATGAGGGAAGAAAGCGCGTGCCATGTAGACAGCTTGGATGAAGCATATGTGGGGCGTTTGTAGGAGGCATGTGGTGGAGTTACATTGTCTCAATGATGTAGGGGGAGGGGGTGTTCAACAGTGCTGTGGGAGGTAGTTCGGTCCTAGAGGGCGTGCTTGGCTCTGAGGAAGGAAGAGGGGGCGTTCTGGGCACCGTAGAAAGATAGTAACGGCCCTCTGGGCACCTACTGACTAATTTGCATAATGAAAGTGAATTTATGTGAAAATGAAAGACAGAAATGAAGAATGAAGGGTACAGCAAGAAAGAAGGTATTTTATTGTACATGGCAATAGGTTTACTTTCACATTGTTAATCCACGTGACAGATTTCCTTTAACCTAGTGAAACAAAAGAGTAATCAAACAAACAGGTCAAAAAGCAAACGGGCAAACCAGGACCGGATCAGAATCCAAAGCTAAGTCAAAATCAAGCCAGAGTCCAAACCACAGGGATACATCAGAACCAACACATAATACAAACACAATCAGGGTAAGTGTGCCTACAACCTGTGACCCTGCTGCTGCTACACTGCCATGACCAGCCCTACCCTCACCTACTGTGTCCTCCCATACCGCATAGATTGTAAGCCTTCACGGGCAGGGCCCTCTCTCCTTCTGTACCAGTCTGTAACTTGTTTGTCCTAGAGCAATTGTCTAGACTATGTATGTAAACCCCTTTTAACATGTACAGCGCTGTGGAATGAATGGCGCTTTAATAATAAATAATAATAATAATAATAAGTGCCAGGAGATAATGTCAGACGAATAATTGGCAGTTAGGATCAAGGTCAGGGACAATACAAAAAGTGATACCAAGGATCCTAGTGAGGCTAAGAAGACCAATCACAGGCAATTGACCAAGCTTTGTGCTTAAATAGCCCTATGGCAGGAGGCACATGATACCAGCGCTGAGTATCAATGGCCGTCATCTCTGTTCCCTGATAGTCTATCAGCGGGCTGGTTGTTTACAAACTGAGTTATGGTGGCCATGCCACAGCAGGAAGTAAGTACATTTACAGGAAGTTGTAGTACATCCAACAGTAATAAGGCAAAGTCCAAGTACAGTAGATCATAGTACATAACCTCTCAATAGCCCATATGGACAACAGCAATGATAAGGTTGTAGGCCTTCTTCTCTCTATCTTCCTAAAGTCTCTCAACAGAACCATAGGCTGGCAATAATGTTCTTGGTAAAAATAGTTCAGTAAGGTGGGTGTCTCAGGTGATCGGCAGCACCTTTACACAGGGCAGTTGTTTGGAACAAAACTTTCCTAGAAATACTCCATATTGGATAACTGCCCCAATAATTGGCCCTGTAAAGTGGCCTTATACACCACTGAAAATCCCTTATCCCGTTGGAAAGTTAAGTCAGGATATGTTTCAGCCTCTGAGTAAAAAAATGTATTGATTTAAAAAATAGTGAACATAATGAAACTGCCACATAACATATTATTATACCACAATTAAGCTGGACAATCCTTTTGTGTTGTTTGTCACGTGTATATAGTTTACTTGAAAGTCGTAGACTATGAAGGTTCCAATCTAGTTTTTTTTAAAACATATCCACCAATACAATGGAATAAATCTTTGTTCCCACTAGACCAACACTGTCTCTTTCCCAGTGCTGATGACTTCATATCTGTTGTGCCATGGCACAATAAATAGTGCAGTGAGACACGATTTCCTTGTACACCATAGGAAAGCAATTATGGCATTTCAGGATAAGGCTTAAAGTAAAATTGTTAGTTAAAAAATTCTTAAAAGGAATTAATCACCTATACTTTTTATTACTAATTGTAACAGACTCAAATTATCTTTTTCTAATTCCATGTCCTGTACATGATTGGGGCAACTATCTTGCCTGAGTTTCTGTTAAAGGGAATTTCCAGGATTTTCATATTAATGGCCTATCATCAGGATAGGTCAATCAATATGAGGTTGGTGGGGTCCAACTCCCAGCAACAACCTCAGTTGTTTGAGGAAGCCATGGTGCTTAACACACCTATGGTGAGCCCCATGGCCTCCTCGCAGCTAACCAAGCACAGCACCGTTGAGGTGATAGCAGATGTGCTTGATATTGCAGCTCAGCCCCCTTCACTTGAACGGGACTGAGCTGCTTCTAGGCAATATGACAAATGAATGCGACATCACATGGCCAAGAAAGAGGCCTAAGCACTCGCGGAGCATCATTATACACAATGTTGAAGAGAGGCCAGGAGTTGGACCCTGCAATCTCAATATGATGTCCTGACGATAGGCCATCAATATGAAAATCCTGTAAAATCCTAAAGGGGCATCTGTAAGCAGATTTGTACCAAGAAATTGAGTTGATGTGTGCTTGGCAGTTGAAGGCTCTTTATTGGTCCCAGGTCATAAGACTGCATTGCGAAAAAATTTGAGTTTTAATATATGGAAATGAAGCCTCTAGGAGCAAGGGGGTGTTGCAGTTAACCTAGAGGCTCTATTCTTTCTGAACTGCTCAGCTCTACTTGATTGACAGGGCCGGCAGTGAAACATGATCACATCTGGCCCTGACTTCTCCTAAAGGCAAAGTGCAGAGGATGCGGCAGGAGAAAGTTGAGCCTCTAGGACACGTCAAACACTCCGTTGCTCCTAGAGGTTTATTGCATGTATTAAAACATCATTTTTCTCAGTAATTCTGGCACATATGAACTTGGGGTCCATTAATGACACTCAGTCATTCTTTACAGAGCCACATGGAACAAGGACTTCTGGACTGAAGATGATTCACTCTATGGGAGTGTGTTCTGAGCATGGTTTAAATATATTAGTATTATAATGATTTCCTCTATATCTGACCTGTATTATCTACACGTCATCCTGAAATCTGTTTATGCTGGTAGTCTGATCCTGCAAGAAGTGCTTTATGACAAGATAGAGAAAAAAAAAGGAAAGAACATCCGTAATGCAATTAGTTTTTGGATGGTTTCTAAAAGATTAATGGTTTGACAAAGCTTGTGTACTTTCCCACCAGTTCTGTAAAAAAGTGCATTGTTACTTGACATAGCACAGTGAAACAGAGGACTTTTGTTGTGCCATTCATTAGGACAATTCATTAATAAATGCACATCTTGACCACAAGCAAAATGCTTCAATCTGCATTATTTATGAAGTTTGTTAAACTAATTTTTATACAGCATTTCTGACCAAGCATAAACAGGCCTAGTAGAGAATAATGCATTCCATAGTGGTATTTTCCACATGAATTTTAATGAACTGTAGCCTCATAACTAGCATTTATTATACACATACAATTCTCTAGCTTTTATACTGCATTACAGCTTAAATGGAATATGTAAGCTGATTACACTGCAGCACAATATGGAAAAGACCAGAATATTCAGAATTTTATTTGCCATTTTATTGCCCTTTATAAGACTCTGATTGGCTTTGTGGTCCTATGCTTTAAAAAATATAGTGAACATGCATGACATTGAGAAATGTAATCACTAACTATACTTGGAAAACAATCCTTTCTGCAATAATGAGTTATTCATGCAAAATGTCAGGGTAAGAGCATCATTTATTTTTTAACGCTAACACGTATAATATGTGCATTGACCTGGATAGGCACTGAAAACCAAAGCTAAAGAAAAACAGCCACAATCAGAAGGGGTGATGGAATAGGACAACACAGAGGACAGGGCATGTCAAACTGTCACTCTATATTTACCTAATAATTCTGCATACAGTGAACATGACATATAAACTTAAGAGAAATTGTGAAACAAAAGATCCCAACATTGAAAGGGTTCCATCTCGCTACATATCTAGTTACTACTGAGTTAAAATGTTATTGCCAAAGAAAGCCTAATAGGTCATATGGACAGGCAACTAAAATGGCAGCCACTGACTTCCCTGCTCCATAATTCTCCAAGTAACAGCAAGAATTTCCTAGATATCTACACGATCCAAAAAACTATAGCAGGATTCCATATCTCCATTATAACTTGTACACCCTCATCTCATCAGAACAACTAAATGGCATCTCTACTCTGTCATACACAATGGATGAAACTTGACACTCAAGCATTTACATACTGAAGGATCCTCGTACTGGGCTAGACAGATCATCCTTTTCCATCTACACTGGAAACCAAGATCAAGGTCAACAATTGACTCTCTCCTCTCACTGACTTGATTGTAAGTACCTCTTCAAGATTTCAAGAAAGTTCTGTTTTTGACATACTTTTAAATATGTTTGACTAAAATACCATAAACCAAATTACAGCAAATACTTTAACTTCCTAAATTTTACTTAAAGGGTTTATCCCAAGAGTAATGTAAAAATGAAAATCAGACATCATATAATACATGATAATCTCTCTCTAACAAAGCTAGAACCAGCCCTGTACCTCACATGGATGCAGACATCTCCCCATTCATTGCTCTGCTTGATTTATGTCAAGCTGAAAGCTCAAGGGAGTGTCTTTTCTGCTGCAGCTCAGGGAGTGTGTCCATTCTGCTGCAGCACTTTCCCAATCACAGCTCAGAAGGCAGTTGAAGGATGAAACTGAGCATGTACAACAAAATGGCAATCATACATGACCTAATTGAATCCCATGATTTAACTCTTATAAAAACAACATGGCCCGGTGGAAATGCAGGTCCCTTAGGTGAAGCTGCATTACCCAAAAAACTAAAAATAAAAATGCTCTCTTTTGATATAGCCAACTCATTTTAATTACACTCATTTGAAAAACAGTCTACTGACTTACGAGAGAGATTTTTGAAGAGAGGATATAGCCATAGATCTGTTAAAAAAGCATACCATCGTGCGAAATATAGCACCAGACAGGATCTTCTATCACCAAAATATTCGAAGACTAGTGATGAAAAGGCGCGCTTTATTACCACTTACCATTCTAGGTGGGAACAAATGAATGAGATAATTAGACGTCATTGGCCGGTCTTACTAACTGATCCCATTTTGGCACAATACATTACACCATACCCTTCGATTACTGCACGTAGAGCTAATACGCTACGGGATAATCTGGTACAAAGTTACTTGAGACCACGGGAACAAAAGATCTGCTATTCACTCAAAAGTAAATCCCACCAAGGTTTTGTACCATGTGGAAAATGTGTGGCATGTCCAAACATGGAAAGAGCCACTATATTTATGGACGCAAATGGAGAGAAATGTTTCCAAATTAGACAACATATCACATGTACGACCACAATGGTAATATACTACGCGACCTGCACCTGTCCGAAGATCTACGTAGGATTAACCACAAGAGAATTGAAGACTCGAACACGTGAACACGTGAGGGACATCTTAGAAGCACGAGATATTGAGAAAGACGAAGAGTTGAAACCTATACCAAGACATTTTAAGAAGTTTCATGGATGTAACCCAAGGTTTTTCAAGGTAAAGGGGATAGAATGTTTGAACGTTGATCTTAGAGGGGGAAATTTGGTGAAAAAGTTAGCCCAAAAAGAATGTAAATGGATTTGGACATTGAGGACCATGCGTCCCAATGGGCTAAATGAGAACTTGGGTTTTGCTTCATTCCTTTGAACACCATTCCTTTTTTTTTTTAAATTTATTTTAATTATCCATACTTTTAAACCCATTACCACAATCCAAATTATACAAACAGCTTAATTGGCATGAGGTTACCATTTCTGCAGGACGGCCCCTACATGCCAGCCAATTCCTTCTTCCAGCTCTTATTACGTCTACCCCCCCATAGCCCACCAACCATCCCTCCCCCAATTCCTTCCCACCCCCACCACTAGCAGTTACCCCACTCCCCCCCTTCTACCTAGACTATAGCACTTGGTGTCGCCTGAGTCCTGGAACCTTAATGCCTTACAATTCCTTATTCCTATCCTATCCTAATTAAACCCCCCCCTCCCCACCCACCCATATACCCTCCACCCCAAACCCAAAAGGAAAGGCAAGTTAGTGAATCACATTTATAACATTCCTCTCTCATTTATACCAACCTAAGGCTCTGTATCAGACCTGCTTTTTCACATTGGGGGCATTTTTACAATCCATCTACGCCATATTTTAAAAAATTCTGCTTGGTTGTTCAACTTAACATAATAGCCATATTCAAAATTGATGATTTGCCTAATTTTACTCTTTATATGCCCCATCGTTGGTGCCCCTACCGCCATCCAATTTTGGGCGATACCCAACCTTGCAACAAAATACAATTTATTCAGAATATTTCTATCTTCAATTTCCTTAATTTCTTCCATATTACCCAACAATCTTGCTCCTAAACCCCCAAGGTCTTCAATACCTGTTCTTGCCTTTATCAAAATTGACAAATCCTCCCAAAATTCTTTCATCACTTTACATTCATATATCATGTGGGAAAATCCCACACCTTCCATATCACATTTAGGACAATTCTTCCTACATCCGTTGTTAAATTTGGTCATAATTTTGGGGGTAAGATACAAGCGACATATCATGAAGAATTGTGTTACGGTATGGTTTCTATTAACCACTGCTTTTTTAGCCCAACTCCAAATTCTGGCCCAGTCTATTCCTGAGTTCATCCCTAAATCTATTTCCCACTTTTTTCTACTCTTGTGAACCACCTCTTCTACCCTCCCCTTTTGAATAATCTTATACACCTTTGACAGTGCTTTTTTGCTAGTATTCACCCCTCTCAAAAACAAAACCACCTGTGAGTGATAGATATAAAATCCCCTATTTTCTTGAGACGCGTAGGAAGCATGCCGCACCTGCAAGTATCTATATAATCCAGTTTCTGGTATACCATATATTGCTCGAAGTTTCCCAAATTCTCTCAATTCACCATTCTCAAAAAACTGAGCCACCCTAGTGATTCCATACCGTTCCCAATATACCGAATCAATCTTCATAAACTCTTTAAACCTACTATTACAAAATAACGGTGTGAAATCAAACGAACCATCAACCCCTATTATTTTCTTCAATCGTTCCCATACTTTATACATCAATACCTTAAGACACGACCTGTCCCCATTTTCTTGTGCACCCCCCTCTAACCATTGCCAAATGTCCTTATATTTGCCCATCATATCTAAGAAATAATTCTTCTCTCTCCACCTTATTAAATATACCAATTGTGCTGCAAGAAAATATAACTCAAAATCAGGGAGACCCAACCCCCCATTATTTACATCTTTATAGAGGTGTTCTACTCTAATCCTTGGCTTGCGAGCATGCCATATGAACTCCGAGATTAGTGCCTTCAGTTGTTTAAATACTTTGTTACTTAGCCACATAGGACTATTCTTCAAAACATACAAAACCTGGGGCAAAACTATCATTTTCACAATACTTATCCTGTCCATCATGGCAATAGGTAACCTCATCCATATTTTACACTTTTTTCTTATTTTTTGCATCAATGGTTTAACATTTAATTCCTCATATCTTTCTACCGCAGTTGTTATTTCAACCCCCAGATATGTAAACGATTCCCCTTTTTGCAATACCTTAAGATCTCTGAACTTTACATCTTCACCCATCGGCATCAATACCGACTTCTTCCAATTAATTCCAAGGCCCGAATATTCCCCAAATTCCTTAATCAGGCCTATAATCCCTTCTAACTTCTCGGATGCATTTCTGATATATAAAAGTATATCATCCGCGTAGAGGGACAGTCTGTCCTCTGTCCCCCCACATCCAAACCCATCAAAACCACCCTCTCTCTTAAGTTTAATCGATAGGGGTTCAATAAATAGGGCAAAGATGAGGGGGGAGAGAGGACAGCCCTGCCTAGTTCCCCGTGTAAGCGCAAACTCTTTCGTCTGGTTACCATTAACTACAACTGCCGACTTGGGTTCTTTATACAAAATCTTCAACCACTGTATGAAGCGGGCCCCAAATCCAAACCCTGCCAACACCTCCCACAGGAAGGGCCACTCCACCCTATCAAACGCCTTAATTGCGTCTAAATAGAGGATGGAGCAGCCCCCCTCCCTCTTCAAGATGTTAGCATGAAGTCTTCTTATATTATCCGAAGTTGTATGGCCGGGTCTGAAACCAGTCTGATCTGCCGAGATCAGCTCGGATACCACTCCCACTAATCTGTTAGTCAGAATTTTTGCTAGGATTTTCTGATCCGCGTTCAACAGCGAGATTGGTCTGTATGAACCCGGATCATTGTCCTTTTTTCCAGTTTTTAATATTAGGGTAATAAGAGCACTATACATAGAAGGGGGTAGTTTTCCTATCCTTTCTGCCTCCCTGTAAACCTTCAGTAATTCTGGGGCCAGCAGGGTACTGAAGGATTTATATACTTCAAATGGGAGAGCATCCGGGCCTGGAGCTTTTCCCCTGGAGGACTCTTTAATTGCCCTCATTACTTCTTCAATAGTAATGTCCTCCTCTAGACCTCTGGATGCCCCCTCTGAAAGCTTTGGTAACTGACATCTATCCACATACTGCTGTATTTTCCCCAATTCTTTACTGTCCATTTGAGATCTATATAGGGAACTGTAATAATCTCTAAGAATATCTCGGACCTCGTCCGGGCCGTCTCTAAGCTTCCCCTCTCTATCAAACATGGCCGTAATAGTTGTACCTTTTTTTTCCCCTCTACCAATTCTGCCAAGAATCTTCCTGACCTTTCCGCCTCTATAAACCTTCGCTGGTCCTGACGGAATAATTGCGTTTGGGCAATCCCTGTTACCAGTTCCCTATATTCCTCCTCTTTATTTTCCCATAATACCTTATCTGCTGGCTGTCCGGATTCACCGAACTTCATTGCAGCCGCATCAACCTCTTTCCTTAATTCCTCCCTACTCCTAGCCAATTCTCTTTTATCCCTGATCGTCATTTCAACTAAAACCCCTCTAAGAACGGCCTTAAAGGCTTCCCAGACCGTACCCACCTCCGCAGTGCCTGAATTAATCATAAAGTACTCCTCTATTTTTTTTTGTATCTCTTCTCTCTTATTTTCCTCCAACAGCAGGTACGTCTGTACTCTCATACTTCTCGCCTTTCTCTCTACAGTCCTCACACTAATCTGCATTGGGGCATGATCAGAGATCGTCCTCTGCTCGTAACTAATATTTTGTATCCAAGGGATTAATTCTCTGGAACCCAAGGCCAAATCAATACGCGAGAGGGTCTGTTTAGTTTTATTGAAACAAGAGTACATCCTACCCTCTGGATTTTTAACCCTCCAAAAATCTACCCAGGACAGTTCCTCAAGAAACTTAGTCAATGGGGAAGTTCCCCTTACCACAATTGGACATTGTCTCCATCTATCTTGACTTTCATCCAACACGCAATTATAGTCTCCTGCAGCCACAACCATAGGTTCGTCCCTTTCCTTCATATACCCCACCAATTTGTAAAGTACCTCCGCTGAATATGGGGGAGGTATATAAACAGCCGCTAATATGAATGTTCTACCATGGGACTTTATATGAAGGAAAACGAACCTCCCCTGTCTATCTATTTTATAACTCAGAACCTTACATTCCGTTTTCTCATGGATTAGGACCGAAACACCCCTTGCATATTCCGAATAAGTTGAATGATACTGTACCCTCACCCATTTCCGATCTAAAATCTTAACCCTATCTGGTAATAAATGGGTCTCAAGGAGACATACTATACATGGTAAATGTCTGTTCAGGATGTCAAAAATAGCAGCCCGCCTTCTACGGTCTGAGAGCCCTCTGATATTCCACACTAGTATTCTCATACTTTTCAGTTTTATCACCTTCTATTCCCCTCCATACTACACTAACTTGCCCTTCCTGTCTCACCTCCCTTCCCCCTACTATTCCCCATTCCTCCCGCCCACCCTCCCCTTCCCCCCACCCACCCCATACTGAAGATTTGTTTCCCATCCCTAGGTGGGGACTCCTCTTCTCTTACCTCAGCATATCTTCCCCCCCATCCGTCCTCCCCTATCTACACTCCCAATGTTTCAAGCCATTTTGAGGCCTCCAATGCCGACAGAAAAAACATAACTTTCCCTTGGTGCAATACTCTCAGTTTTGCAGGAAAAACTAAAGAGTATTCCACATCCGCCTGCCTGAGCCTTTTTTTTACCTGTACAAAACTCATCCTTGCTTCCTGAGTTGCCCTAGAATAATCCGGGAATATTGCAATTTTCGAGCCATTGTATATTTTATCTCCTTCTTCCCTTGACTTCCGCAGAAGCAGATCCCTATCTATGCTTGAATACATCCTTACCAGTACTGTTCTGGGGTTGCTCCCCGGAGGTAAGGGTTTCAATGGCACCCTGTGCGCTCTTTCGACTCCAAACATTTTGGAAAAAACGGCTGCTGGAAATGTCTCCTTTAGCCAATTTTCCAAAAATGATATACAATCCTCGCCTTCCACTTTTTCTGGAAACCCTATAAACCTCAGGTTCTTTCTCCTATCTCTATCCTCTAGATCGGTGAGTTTTTCCTGCAGCCTTTTTTGTTCCGTATTAATTTTTCCTATCATCTTTCCCCATTGTGTTGTTTTATCTTCTATCCCCCCAACTCTTTGTTCAAGTTCAGCCATTCTATGCTTAATCTTCCCCAGATCATCCCTAATTAGCATAATATCTGATCTCACTGTACCTATCTCCAGTTTCAAATCCATCAGAGTATTATTAGTTTGTGTAACGCCCTCCATTATTTGTTGGAGTAACTCAGTAGGGGGCCCCTCACGGAGAAACAATTGCTCTTCACCTTCTACTTGGGGCTTATCCCCCAAGTTTCCCTCCAACCTCTCACACACTATTTCAGCATCTTTTTTCTTCATTTTTGATTCCCTCCCCTTATCCACATACACCTTACTAGCCCCTGGAGAGCACAAGAATTTATCCATTTTAGTAACGCCCGACGTGGGATTTTTTCCTTTCTCCTGGGGAGATTCCATTACCACTCCTCCTCCCGATTTCCTTTTATAGTCTACATTTGCCTCCCTCTCTTTATTTCTCCTAGCTGCCATCCTTAACTATATCTTAACAAGATTTTTCATACAGGAGTACAGGAACACACGGACTTACAGGGGAGAAAAAGGGGAAAGAATAACTGAACAAATAAAAAGAGAAAAAGAAAAAAAAAAATAAATAAATAAATAAAAAAGTCCACACTTAGTCACGAAGCACGGCGCAATCCTGCACAGTTATTCTCCTATGTACAGGAACACCATTTGAACTTTGAACACCATTCCATGACTGTGGATAATTATTATTACTATTCTTATTGTTGCAAAACAATTTTTATGTGTTTTAATTATATGTTTGTCTTTTGTAGATAGCATTTCTGTCATGTAGTCCCCGATACAGAACCTAGATGAGGATGTGGAGTCTGGAGTTGTAAAGAAGATATGAAGATAACCTGGCTATTCAATGAATTTTTAGACATTTTTACACATATGGTTTGCCTGACATATAGGATTTGCTTTTCAACAATTAATATATATAGACTGCCTTTTGTAAGATAGGGCTTATGCCTATGTATTGGCTGTAGACATGAATTTGATCATGTTTCTTTTTGTTGTGCATTTTTTACATTCTTTCACATTAGTACACTTATCGTTTGCACTGTAGTTTTGTGCACTGACATGTATTATTATTTATTTATTTTCATATTATTTTATTTTATTCATTAGATTGTTGATCACTTTCTTATCATCATGTTCACGAGTTCTCACACTATTTTAATATTTTGTGTTCACATCAATAATATATATATATTTTTATTTTTTATTTTCACACATATATTTTTTAATATTTTTTGGTATTTTTCATATGCACACTTTTTTTGTATAAATTATTTGGTAGAATCATGTATTTTTATTCTAATAATATGTAACACAATGTGAATTATAATTATGTTTTACATTTTATTGTATTTTTATACAGATTGATTAGTTTGTTATTTCTCTTTTTAAATTAATCATGTACATAATAGATATATGTAGGAATCATGTTTACATACTGCCCAATATGGAGTATATGTACTAATTAGTATATCTCAGCATGCAGTATCTAGTTATATGCGGTCGTTAGAATTATGTATATATTTACCACCAGAGGGCGCAGGCATGCGCTTATGTTTTGGATGCGATGGGTGGTGAGATGTCGCGATACCTACATCAGGCGTCTTGACGTCACGGCGCTGGTCACGTGATACGTGACCACGCATATGCGATGATGTGACTCCTGAGTGTGGGGAAGCGCGCACACATTGCTCGCTCACCATGGCGTCCAACAAGTTATCAGGTGAATGTTATCATGACTTAATATTTGCCCTCCAGGCAACACTTGGGGATTGGTTATTTGCCTGTATTGGGGATTATAAAAGATTTGATCCACAGAGATGGCGTTATCCCCCTGGACGAAGGCACGCCGAAACGCGCGTCGGGGTAGCGCCATCCCTGGGTCACGTATTACTAACTACAGGTATGGGACACTTGGTCTTTACATCTATTCAACATATGGTGTGTGGTTTATGTTACCCCTTGGCTATAATGAATTGATGTCTGACAGGGCTTATTCACATTTGTTGAAGCTATTTGCTGATGGTATGTTATTACCTGTGGTTTACATTAGGATTCAGACTGCTGTATAGTGACTCAGGGATGGCGTTCTTTCCATTATTGCTCTGTATCTTCTTTTATGCATAGATTTTTATATATTTAATACTTCAATAAAGATATTTTTGCGATACAATTGATGTGCAGGTATACTCACTTTTCTGTCTACAGTGCAGATGGGAATTTCTCTTCTTTTTTCTTTCTTAATATTGTGAGTCTGCACAGTGTTATTTGTTGCCAGTAGTGACCACCTGCACGGGCGGAAGACACTGTTTATATGATAATAGGTGGTCACACTGGGGGCTAAACTGTTATTCATTTTAATTAAAGTTGAGCAAATTTGTTGAAATCGATTCTATCTGAATCAAATATTACTTTATCTTTTTGTGAAGAAAGCTCATTTGCATAGCTTCGGGTTTTGGGGAAAATATTCAAATTCCCTTTTCTTACAAAAAGGATAAGAAAGGTAATTCTTTCTGATGCCAGCTGATGTTATATATGGTTTTCATACATTTTACCCAGAAACCAAGAGGAGCATCACCTAGCTTACAATGGTCATCATGTATATTACCTGGTCTTCATAATAGAACTAGTACCCACCCAGAGGTCCCCCAAAGGTCTCTAAACTAGAAAAGATTCCATCTGCTTTGCTATGATACAGGGCTTTTGTCCTGAAAGAGATATTTGCAGATGTAAGGGTGAGTTGGCTATTTTCCTAGTTTCGCTAAGTAAATATGTTTAAAACCCTGAGCAATGGATGGAAGGATATGTTGTAGTTATGAAATACTGATCATTTTAATTCTTTTGGAAAGAAAGCTGGATTCACTTGTTTTTTTCACTGTTCAATCAGTTCTTCTTCAGAATAAGATCTTTTATCTATTGTTGTGCTTGCATCCCCACATAATGCTTCTCTGGAAAAGAGACAAGCAAGCTAGTCTCCTTTCAAAAACGAAAGGAAAACCCTTACCCTTTCATACCAGAAATCCAGCTCTTTCTGGGTAATTACCCTTTAGCAGAGCTAAGCAAAAAAACTTCTCTTGCCGCCTCAGAGGCCTTGGTGGGGGTACTATTTCTTCTTATGGAGAACTCCGAGTATGCACGGGGAATATCGTAAGCCAGACAATGCTCCTCTGGATTTCTGGGGAAAATATAGGAAAATTAGCACATCTTATATTGGCTGACAGAAGATATGCTTAGGAAAGCTAATTTCAATATATCTTTTCCAGAAACCCAGAGGAACATTGCCTGAACTACAATACTCCGGGCATGTACTATGCATACTAGGTGCTCTCCGTAATGAGAAAGATTAACCCCCAGTCAATGCATATATATATTACCTAGAAACCAAGAGTAGCACACTAATCTCTCCCATTTGCCTGAAAAAGTTAGTTTTGGGAAATTCGGTATGAATTCCGAACTGTTAGAATCAATTTGGCCATCCTTAATTTGATTGCATTGATTTTTGTGCTCAAATTTGAGTAGACAAAAACATCAGAATATTACTTCTCTATCGACCCCCCAGATGATAGATCAGCATTTCTCAAGGTACTAACAGAATCACTCTCAATCTTAACTCTTCAACACCATATGTTGATCATACTTGGAGATTTCAAGGCTTGAATTAGATGACTGCCTCTCACAGTTTGTGAAATAGCTATTTGGTATTATGGATGAACTAAGCTTCTCTCAAGCTGTCCATTTAGTTACTCACAGAAAGTGTCACTCTCTAAATTTGCAATTTTACTTGCAGAAAATCTGTCATGTATCAGTAAATCCAGTTATATGGTCAGTCTATCACATCATCAATTTCTCATTCAACTCTTCAGCTGCCAAACACCGAAACAAAGAACCAGTAAAACACAGGGTTCTTAAAGGTCTGTCTCCACAAGATATTAGGGACAACCTCAGCTTCCCAGGCTGACTGACACCTTTTCAGACCCCAATTCCCCAGTGCAAAAATACATGAAATCTGTGTCTTCTGCTTTTTATGCCATTGCTCCCGGGCGCACCAAAAACGTCACCCCAAAACATTAAGCACCCTTGTTTAACCATGCCCTCAAAATTAAGTCATTTAAAAAAATTAACTCAGTTAAAAAAAGGGGAAGCTTGAACTTAAGTGAGGAACAACAGTACACAGAAATCAAAATCTCACTAGCCCTCCACCTCAAAATTACCAAGCATTTATGAACAAGAAAAATCCACCTTTTTGTCACAAGCGATAGCAAACCAAGCAATAGGCCAGCACAACTGTTCAACATGGTTTATAAACTCTGCAATTCACAATGACTAAGATCACCTTTTCCATCATCACAACAACTCTGGTAAATATTTGCCCATAAGTTAATTGACAAAGCTTCTGCTATCTAGGCTGACATCTTAAAAAAAACCAATAATGCCATAAATGGTCCACATAACCTTAATTCCATGGTCCCAATTTGATCTGATAGGTGAAACAGACATCACACACACTTCACAGCCCAACATTCAACTTGCACCCAGGCCCAACATCACTCCTGTTGGTTTTTTGAAACAAGACCTGCTTGTTTCAGAAATCAAGAATATAGTTAACTGTTCTATGCAATATGGGATCTTCCCTGATATACTGAAAGCAGCAGTCAGTAAACCCCTTCAAATGAAGACCTCTATGGATCCAGATGCTATGAGCAGCTACACATTTGTCTGTAACCTACCCTTCCTAGGGAAATTTACAGAAAATGCTGCCGTGTTTTCTGGGAAAAACACAGCATGGAATCAGCTCTCACAAGAGTGCTAAATGATCTGCTCATGACATGACATTGTAATACTCCTAGACTTTTCTGCAGCATTTGACAGAATTGACCACTACAGTACATATTAACACACAGACTTAAAGGAAACCTGTCACTACAAAATGCAATACAATCTGAAAACACCATGTTAGGGCAGGAGAAGTTGAGCAGACTGATATACATTTTTTCTGGGAAAGCATTCAGTAAACCCCATAATTTATACATTTCTATCTTTGCTGTTTCCACTTCCTGTAAAGGAATTGCATTTTTTGGTGACAGGTAAGGAGTTTTGTGGTATCGATGGCTCAGTGGTTTAGTTCTTTTCTGACAGGCCACAAAGAGTATCTCTTGACTCATTATGCTCTTCACCAGTTCCCTCTTCTTGGTTCTCCTATGCTGTTTGCAGTTTACATGCTACCATGAGGCAAAATATTCCAGAGACATGTTCTGACACACCATTGCCATGAAGATGACAGCCAATTGTAGCTGTCATTTAAGCCTGGAGTGAATGTCCCATGCTCAGCAACAAATTCCTGCCTAGCTGAACTACAAACATGGATGAATGGCAAATCACTAAAACTTGTTTTTTCTGGTTGGAGCTCAGCACCCAACAGAAAAATGGCAACTTGACCATCCAATACCTCAAAAGATTTTTTTCTTACAAAACGTATTTTATTTGTGCAAAAGTTGCAAAACATAAAGAAACTATATACATTTGGTGCTACTGTAGTAGTACTGACATGCAGAATCACAATGGCATGTTATTTGTACAGCATAAAATGTAAACTATAAAAATGGAAGAATTGCATTTTTTGTCTCCAGAGATGGTTAAAAAAAAGAGTTAATAAGTTAAATGAATCCCAAGATTGTGCCACTGAAAAATACAGCTCTTGCCCCAAAAAAACAAGTCCTCACACAACTACGTGGATGGAAAAATGAAATCATGGAATGCAACAAAGAAAACAAAAAAAAAACACTTGACCATTTGTTTTACACCAAGAGGCATAATACATGGCAATACAGAAGTATTGCAGTACATTATTCAGGCGATCAAGGGCATTGTCAGCTACCCTAGTAGGATTCAAACTCTGTCCTCTGCTATCTCCATTACTCCAATAGACTTTGTATGCATCCACAATGACCGCTGATTAGCAGCTGGATCCACAGCATGACAATCTATAAATCAGTGGTAGGAACCCAAGGGTCCACCTCAAATTCCCACTACAGATTTTGTGGCCAATACATGTCAAATGTTTCCGACATGTATTTTATGCCATGTGAATTCACCCTTCCAGGCCTATTTAGACGTGTGAATTATTGATGAAACTATGCGACCAGTGAGTGAGTAAGTCTTTAACATTTGAAGAACAAACAACTGTATGGCTTTTCATATACGTGCTCTTAATTTTGATCATTTAACAGCTTGTCTGGCAATGTAGTGCATTTACTCATCAATTTTATAAACAATGTCTGCCGAATGAAGCAATAATCCCTTCTCGTTTGATCATTGTATGGTTTTACACTGTTCAATAATTGGACACTTTTGCTCTATAATATGATTGTTTGAACAATTATCCACAAGTTTAAAGGGGCCTTGAGTGATGATTCTGGGAACCCCTTAATTCTACAATACTACTTTATATATAGCACTATGTATTTAGTCAAGAAGTGTTTGCTTGGCACCCAGCAAATCCAGATTCTTCCATCAAACTTCCCTGTAGTTAACCATGAATTAGACCAATGATGTTGCTTACACTAGTCAAGGAAACATTTCACAATCAGCATAGTGAATTAAAATTTTACAGTCAACCTATAAAATGTGCATGTGGTAGCTACTGTAGTACTGTAGGTGCACCTTAATGTCAGCATATTGCTGTATATTGTTCAACATTACAGTTAACTATATATCAAATGTTATAGACATTATTTAGCTACATTAAAAGTGTTTTCCAGGAGTGAAATATTGATAGCTTATCCTCAGAATAGGCCATTAATATCTGATCAGTAGGCGTCCATCTCCTGGCACCCCCAGTGATCATCTGTTGAAGAGGCTGCTGTGCTCCATTGAGAACTGGGGCCTCTTCCTAGGCCAGTGACATCTGATACTGATAACCTATGTAGTTATATTGTATTTGTTTTTTGTGAGATGATTTGTATTTTTTATGAAGGTGCCATTTTGGACGACATCTAAAGTACTGAAAATAAATTAAAGGGGTGGGGAGATGTAAAAAGCAGCTTTAAAAAAAAAAATTGCGGTAACAGAGTTCACTGTACAGTATAAATGACATGTTGCCATGTTCACCATGATAACATTGAGAGCTGTTTTTTTTAGCGGGATAAGTTGATGTTTCATTGATACCATTTTGGAGTACAAATGATTTTTTCTCTCCTTTTTTGGAGGCTGGATGAACAAAAAAATAACAGGTATGGCATTATTTTTTTAACGCTATTAGAATATGATCATGAATTTTATAGCTGAAGATAACAAATGATATGTTTAAGTGCACCTTTTTACTATTTTTTGACATTTATTATTATTTCTTTTTACGTATATTCAGACATTTTCTCAAATTTTTGTTTTCACTTTTTTTTCATTTTAGTCCCACCATGCAATATTTCGAAATCACAGTGTAACTTGTTAGACCTTAGTAAACAGCAAAGTATAGGTGTAATAAGATGATAGACCTGGGGGGGGGGTCATTGTTAGTCCCTTGGCTGCCATGAAAATCCATTAACACCCTACAATTGCTGTCTATCCCTTAGATACCACAATCAGCATTGATAAAAGCATCTAAGGGGTTAAATGGGTGAAATATCAAAACCATCTATTTCTGCAGATGGTGAATGCACAGTTGCTGAGCCTGTACCATCATTGTACACATACTGTTACATCAATTTACACGAATGGTACAATTTCCATATTGTAAGTTAAAGCTAACATAATATATATTCAATATTTTTCATATAACCTGAATAATTACGCAATTGCTCCTACAATAATTTTAGGCCTGCTTATATATCAGTTGTGTCTGACGTTTTAGGTCAGTTGTTGGACACAACTAATATAGGTGTACTTGACAGATCCAGAGTCTATACAGTGACAGGAAAACACAGTATGCAGTGTTTTTCTGTCCATTGTTGGATGAATATGAAAACTAGGGGATCGGTTCTGGCTTTCAATTCCCCTCTGGCATTTTCCACACCACTCTGGTAAGGAACTGGGCAGGACTGCCAGATATATGTGAAGCTGGCCTTACTCTACCATATGCTACCTTTTTAAAAGCAAAACGTAGGAAGATGAATATTATTCAAGTCACAATATGAACATATATTTTATGCTTGGTAAATTGCAATTGTTGGTCATTTTGCAGGAATAGGATTTTGTTATTTCTAAGCTTACATGTTAAAAAAAAAAAATATCTAGTAAACTTTATAAAGCAGAATTATAAAATAGATTATTGAATGTATGACTACAGCATTAACTGAGAAAAATCCAACAAGTTGAAGCAAGTTATAAAAATGTGCATTCCATCTTCCATAGTTCACACCAAAGCACTGCAGAAAGTCAGAAGAGAAATATGTTATGTACTCATCGTAAAGGATAAAAATCTTCAATTATACTCTTCTGAATAAAGAAATGAAATACTGGCAGCTAAATGGATGTTTAATATCCACAGATATGTTTTTGTCTTCCAATCATGCATAATGCGGAGTAATAGCCAGTTAGCTGTGAGGTTGGCAGAGTTACAGGCTTAATGGCACAAAACTGGCACTGATGTAAAGCTGGTCACTTTTAAATAAGGAACAAATATGCATGGCAATTGGAGACAGGCAAAACAGCTTTAGGAGTCCATATTTATTCCCAACTGAGACAGAAACTTGGCATACTCTGCCTCCTGCCTCATCTACTGCTAGAATAATGTGCCAGTTCTTACTTCTTAAGTGAAACTATAATAGCAGATACATGTTATTTTACACATACACAGAAAAAAAGAAATCACATATTGCAAATAAACTGCCAGAAATATATTACGTCTTTTATGTTACAAATTCAATTAAACATAGGATTGTCCAAGTCAAACACAGGAAGGATCATCTGCTTTTTTACTCAGAAATAGTGCCCTATCTGTTCATTGGCTGTGTCCAGTATTGCAAGTTAACCTCATTTACTTGCATAGGGATGAATGGTGGTACATACACAGCCCATAGACAGATGTGGTGCTGTTTCTGGGAAAAAAAACAGACCCTTTTTAAACAGTCCTGGACATCCACTTTAAGTGTTCTTAAGAGGCATTAAACAGCCTTAAAGGTCAAATAAGGATCATGTAAGGGCCTTGTTCACACATCAGTTTTTAATCAGTTATTTCCATCAGTTATTGTGAGCCAAAACCAGGTGGGTCAAAAACACAGAACAGGTGCAGATATTTTCATTATACCTTATCTCTGAGTAGCCTCCACTCCTGGTTTTGGCTCACAAAAACTGGAAATAACTGATCCAAAACTAATGTGTCAACAACACCTAAGCGTTATTCCTTTTACTTATAATTAAATGTAAAGGGTATGCCCTACCAGGTTAGACATGTTTACTTGTGCAATGCCTAAAGATGCGATCAAGGCCTCTAAATGGCCATCTTGCCCTATGATTGATGGGAGAAGGATGCAACAGGAAGTACATGCTATATCACTTCCTTCCTGCCCATTGGCTAACGGAGATCACCTAACTGCTTTACAAGGTACTGCTGAGGTCTTCCTACCCCATTCGAGTTGTTCAGAGATATTACATCCACTAACAATACTATTCATGCATTATATAGCAGTTCTATTAGAGAGGAATCTTGTAACAGACTCTATGAACATTACTCTAAGTAATAATACAAAGTCTTACTTTCTAGCAAACACTCTGCTATGGCAATACAGTATTTAAGAGTGGTATACATTAATACCAGTTGTTCACAGACTATCCTAAGTAACATACATACTCATTAAACACATTTAATAAATGTTACCTCAATATAAGGAACGATTTTGCAAGAGAAATCCTCCAGCAGCCACTTTTTTGTTAGTTCATGAAATATTACCAACGGAAGGCAGAAGAAAATTATCAAAAAATCCCAGAAGGCCAAATTTGCCAAAAGTGAGTTGGATATGCTTCTCATGTAGTAGTTATGGCAAACTATGCACATTACAGCCATATTACCCATAATCCCAATAACAAATATAATGATGGATAAGCACATGACTGCATATGCTCCATACGAATCTTCTGTTAAAGGGTAAAATGGGTTCTTTATTCGCAGCTTTTTATTTGTTGTGTTCTTTGGTACTAAAGCTTGGTTAACTTCCATACTATCAGAGAACACTTTCAAATCATTGGTCGCAAAGGGTACTGATCCGTTTAAGGACAATGCGTGAGGCTCTGTCTCTTTTCCAGCATTAGGAACTCTGCAAAGTTTCATTCAAATCCACTAAGAATTTTTTTTCACTGCTTGTTTTGTTTGAGCTGTCATTTGACTTCTTCCACTGATGTTCATACGTTTCCCTCTTTATTTCTGTCACGGATGTCTACCATGGCATTATATTCCTGATGTTGCTCAGGTGTTTCTGCTTTATACCTGGGTTTCCATGGTTGTGTTGCTCAGCTTTCTCTGCTCCCGGGGAACGGTTTCAGATTGCATATTTGGTGCAGGTGTTCTCTGTTCTTGTTTGCCATTTTGCTGACGTGAATTCTGCTCAGTTGAAGTAGAGTCTGTAGGTTTGCTTAAGCTTGGATGTAAAAAAAGTACAAATAATGTTCCTTAAAACACCTTCTGGAATAGACTTCTCATCAACAGTTTGACTTCTTGACCTTCTAGAATACACTCTGTCCAGAAAAAGGAGATTGATCAGGGCACCAGGTTGTGATATCTTTATCTTCCACCTTGTTTAAGTCATCTTGCAATTTTATGATTGCTCACTATGGGATGCTCCAAAAAATGCAAAAAATATTGTGTAAAATGGTAACTGCATGTTTAAAAGAAAACATTCAGTTAAAAGCAAGAATTAAATAGCTGGTTCCGTGCATGTCACTTGATTCCAGAGTGCCAGACAAAAGCAGTCAGAACAGACAGTGAAATAATATGGTGTAAATAAATTACACACTCCCTGGAGTAGTTTCACCTTTGAAACATAGTGTAAATGACACTGCAGTTCAATGAGTGGGGGTCATTCCAGCATCACTGCACAAGCTGTTGTAGAAAAAGTTCAGGGTTGGCAATGCTGTACATTCATACAAATACCAGGGCTCCACCCTTTTTGTGCCACTGTCTTTGTACGAACTGTTCGCTTTCCCTTGGCTGCTCATTTAAATTTTCTTTCAGTGCTTCATTGCAAAGACATCAAGGGACAGCTTTTACTCCTCTCAATAATCACAAATGAAAATAATCCCTCCCAGGCTCAGAGTAAACAGGTTGCAGAGATGTCATCAGATCAGATTAAAGGCTGGACATAAAAAGACAGACAGCAGCCTTCCACAGACAGAAAGAGAGACCAGACTTGGCAATTTTCTTGAATTTTCCTTTGTCTGACTTCTGGGCAGTGTAGGTGAAGATGAGGTGAAGAAGCACTCTTGGTTGTCAAGGTGCAGGAGAAGAAGGACCTCTGTTTCTGAAAGCTTCTCCCTGGTTTTACTGCTGCTGTCACTGACGAGAGCCCCGCCTGCAGGGTTTACAAGCCTATTCTCTGCGCCTGTGTGTGGCTGTAAACGAGACAGCCTCTCTCCTCCCTTCTGTACACTATCTCTCCATCTAATGTTACTCTACACAATTATCACACCTTGCTGTGTGCCCTCGCATGTATCTGCTTGCATCTCAAATGAGAAGGGAGGCTGCTTAAAAGCAAGAATGGCATTTTGAGGCAGTATCACATGCCCGATTGGATTTTTCAAACAAAGAAAAGATAATCCTTTACCTCAGTACATTGTAGTAGTACTTGCGGCAGTGGTGCCATTCTCTGTCTGGGCAAAGCTAGTTCTCCTAGCTCTGAAGCTGACACAAAGCAATGCAGGAGGGGGAGTGGGGGAATGAACAGAAGCTGTTAATGCTGCAAGTAAGATCTAGAAGCAGCTGGCTGAATTGTGCAGTAAAAGCCAAAATGGTGATACCTTTAATGATGTAAAACTACAGTTGTCTCGTCACACATTGACAATTGTTTCTTTGTTCCATATATGCACTGTAAGTTGGGATGGAGAATATTGCATCCTTGACATGTGTGTTAATCTAAAATATCAACTAACAAAATTGTAATAAAAACAAAATGTTTCTGTACATATCTAGCTCCTGGACAGCATTATTAAGCACAAGGTAGAAAAACAACAGCAATATCTACAGGAGGAGCTAAAATCCAAACTTCACGTTGCCTAGGGACAAACACATTCATTTCTTTCTCAAGTCTACAGAGGTCAAATACACTGTGTATGTCAAAACTGAACTGGAAGAAAAATCAGTCATGCAATCAAGTGAACACTATATATTATATATATATATATATATATATATATATATATATATACAGTACAGACCAAAATTTTGGACACACCTTCTCATTCAAAAAGTTTTCTGTATTTTCATGACTATGAAAATTGTAGATTCACACTGAAGGCATCAAAACTATGAATTAACACATGTGGAATTATATACTTAACAAAAAAGTGTGAAACAACTGAAAATATGTCTTATATTCTAGGTTCTTCAAAGTAGCCACCTTTTTGCTTTGATTACTGCTTTGCACACTCTTGGCATTCTCTTGATGAGCTTCAAGAGGTAGTCACCTGAAATGGTATTCCAACAGTCTTGAAGGAGTTCCCAGAGATGCTTAGCACTTGTTGGCCCTTTTGCCTTCACTCTGCGGTCCAGCTCACCCCCAAACCATCTAGATTGTTTCAGGTCTGGTGACTGTGGAGGCCAGGTCATCTGGCATAGCACCCCATTACTCTCCTTCTTGGTCAAATAGCCCTTACACAGCCTGGAGGTGTGTTTCAGGTCATTGTCCTGTTGATAAATAAAATGATGGTCCAACTAAACGCGAACCGGATGGAATAGCATGCCGCTGCAAGATGCTGTGGTAGCCATGCTGGTTCAATATGCCTTCAATTTGAATAAATCCCCAACAGTGTCACCAGCAAAGCATCCCCACACCATCACACCTCCTCCTTCATGCTTCACGGTGGGAACCAGGCATGTAGAGTACATCCGTTCACCTTTTTCTGCGTCGCCCAAAGACACGGTGGTTGGAACCAAAGATCTCAAATTTGGACTCATCAGACCAAAGCACAGATTTTCACTGGTCTAATGTCCATTCCTTGTGTTCTTTAGCCCAAACAAGTCTCTTCTGCTTGTTGCCTGTCCTTAGCAGTGGTTTCCTAGCAGCTATTTTACCATGAAGGCCTGCTGCACACAGTCTCCTCTTAACAGTTGTTGTAGAGATGTGTCTGCTGCTAGAACTCTGTGTGGCATTGACCTGGTCTCTAATCTGAGCTTCTGTTAACCTGCGATTTCTGAGGCTGGTGACTCTTGGTCTTCCTTTCCTGGGGCGGCCCTCATGTGAGCCAGTTTCTTTGTAGCGCTTGATGGTTTTTGCGACTGCACTTGGGGACACTTTCAAAGTTTTCCCAATTTTTTCGGACTGACTGACCTTTCTTGAAGTAATGATGGCCACTCATTTTTCTTTACTTAGCTGCTTTTTTCTTGCCATAATACAAATTCTAACAGTCTATTCAGTAGGACTATTAGCTGTGTATCCACCTGACTTCTGCCCAACACAACTCATGGTCCCAACCCCATTTATAAGGCAAGAAATCCCACTTATTAAACCTGACAGGGCACACCTGTGAAGTGAAAACCATTTCAGGTGACTACCTCTTGAAGCTCATCAAGAGAATGCCAAGAGTGTTCAAAGCAGTAATCCTTATGTACCAATTAATCCAAAACTGGATTAAGAAAAAAACCCTTTTAGGGATCCCCAGTATATAATTGCATAAAACTTAACTTTTAATTGTTTTATTTAATTCATAAAATGTGAGGAATCAAAAAAGAAAAAAGAGTTAAAACTATCAGCCAGTCACTCTTGCCACAGTATATTAGTATTGCTTTATCAGGTTGGTTGATATTCATCAGAAGCAGATCAGAGCCACTATTTGTAAAAAGTTATACTTTATTATGCTTATAATAAACACTGTCTCCAGTGATCACATGTGATCATTAATATTACGCTTTGCTGCTGCTGATATTCCTGTAGTCCGACGGTGCGGTGCTGCAGGGTTGCGCAATGTTTTTTAAGATAGGGAATGTAACAATGGAGCCCTGTACTGGTAACCACCGCCACTGGTCCGCGGCAGAGCCCCTGTACACTCCGTGTGTTAGTATCAACTGCACGGGCTACTGTTCCCATGCGGCTCCCCTGTCCAGCTTCACAGACCGGGCGGGTGAGCGCGCGAGATATTTCGCTGCGCTCCGATCCACTCTCTCGTGTGATACACACTGATTGGTGAAACACGCACTCCCCTGCTAGCCGCAATCTCGGCGTACGGGTAACTCAACCTATGTATTCCTCATTCGCTTTATTATTTGTTGGCTAATACAAATGACTGGATGCCTAAAACACACGCTACAACCTATTCCCTATCCGATCAGTGTGTATCACACGAGAGAGTGGATCAGAGCGCAGCGAGATATCTCACGCGCTCACCCGCCCGGTCTGTGAAGCTGGACAGGGGAGCCGCCCGTGCAGTTGATACTAACACACGGAGTGTACAGGGGCTCTGCCGCGTACCAGTGGCGGTGGTTACGAGTACAGGGCTCCATTGTTACATTCCCTATCTTAAAAAACATTGCGCAACCCTTCAGCACCGTCCGGACTACAGGAATATCAGCAGCAGCAAAGAGTAATATTAATGATCACATGTGATCACTGGAGACAGTGTTTATTATAAACATAATAAAGTATCACTTTTTACAAATAGTGGCTCTGATCTGCTTCTGATGAATATCACCAACCTGATAAAGCAATACTAATATACTGTGGCAAGAGTGACTGGCTGATAGTTTTAACTCCTTTTTCTTTTTTGATTCCTCACATTTTATGAATTAAATAAAACAATTAAAAGTTAAGTTTTATACAATTATATACTGGGGGTCCCTAAAAGGGTTTTTTTCTTAATCCAGTTTTGGATTAATTGGTACATAAGGATATATTCATATACCCTGAGGATCCCCCAGTAGGGGACTGTTGTGCTGAACAAAGCAGTAATCAAACCAAAAGGTGGCTACTTTGAAGAACCTAGAATATAAGACATATTTTCAGTTTTTTCACACTTTTTTTTGTTAAGTATATAATTCCACGTGTGTTAATTCATAGTTTTGATGCCTTCAGTGTGAATCTACAATTTTCATAGTCATGAAAATACAGAAAACTCTTTGAATGAGAAGGTGTATCCAAACTTTTGGTCTGTACTGTGTGTATATATATATATATATATATATATATATATATATATATATATATATATAATATTACAATATACCGTACAGACAATCTCAGAAGGCTAGGCTATGCTTTGTGTTTTGACAGAATGGCTGAAATGTAATACCATGGAAACTTGCTAAACCCATCTTCAGTCAATCAGAAAGGGGGTGGGGGATTTGGGTAGTCATAACAGACTCATCAAACAAATCCATCATATTTGTCAGAACAAATAGGTCAATACACCTGTTTAGATCCTCCTCTAATCCAGAGCCAAAAAGTCCCATGCTTCTCTGCCTTTGTGACTTTACATTGCTATAGCAATGATGTGCCATACACACTGTATCCTCAAGTTTGTATGGCATGGCTGATGTAAACTGAGGGGAACTAATGTATGTACATAATTTAACTACGTTTGGACCACGCATTGACTACATATGTCCAAGTAGTCCGCATGTAACTCTGCAAGGAAATTCCTGAATGTCCATACTCGTATCAAATGTTTTTTAAAATTAGATATTTATTAAGATTTAAATCATGAAAATGCAAACATAACCCAACTCCCACATCTTCATCCTACCTAACTACTCTGGTATAAAAGATAATATGCATATCTCTTGTCATATAGAAGGGAATATTTGAAGATTATACTATCCAATAAATAGAATAATAATCTTAATGTGTACTCAAAGATCTTAAAAACATCTGTCACAACAGATAGACTGACAGACTAGATAGCAAAAGGATCAAAATTCTCTTCTACTAGGAGAAATTGGTTGAATCCTGGCGTGTTTAACAGTAAATCTTCCACCAGTCCCATAAGACAAACTTTAAAGGGGTTTTCCAGTATTTTAATATTGATGACCTATCCTCAGGATGGGTCATCAATATCAGATCATTGGGGGTCCGACACCTGGCACCCCCGCCGATCAGCTTGATAGGAATTGAATAGGACACTTGAATAGGAACAAGTCATCCCATTGAAATGAACAGGACAGGTTGGAGTTACACCTGCTCGCCACTGCGCTTTCGATCACGATCACGAGCAGATAAAGAAACGCGGGGATGCCAGGTGTTGGACACCCGACGATCTGATATCGTTGACCTAACCTGAGGATAGGTCATCAATATTAGAATCCCAGAAAACCCCTTTAAGATCAGAACTAGTGATAAGCGAAGTTTTAAAAAATTTGATTCTGGCTGCTTCGCCAAATTTCAGGGGGCACAATGACGGGGAGCGGCAATCTCGTTGCTCCCAGTCATTGAAGCCATCAGATTCCACGTTCATCTCTGATTCCGGCTTTCAGGGGTTAATCCAGTTAAAAAAAAAAAAAAAAAACAAACATACTCACCTTATCCATTGGCTTGCGGAGAGGCTGTCATGACCATCTTGAAGATTTTGAAGACACAGCTCTAAATCTTGCTGGCTGATTTGGGGGTTGTATCAATCAAAATGGCCGTGACTGCTTCTCCTCGAGCAAATGGATGAGTTGAGTATGTCTTTTTTTATGTGGCGCCATTTCAGGAAAATAGATTTGGTACAACGAAGCTTGAGGAAATACGGGTTTGCAGTGAATCAAATTTTTCCTGAAATTTGGATCGAAGTCAGTACTATATACTGTATGATCTGGTCCAAAAAGAACAGAGATAATTTACAAGCCCCAAAGCACATGGAGAAGATCTGCCAGTTCTATGGCACATTTAGGTCACTTAGCATCTAGTGTATATCCGATGTAGAAGAACAAGGGTTTTTTATACCCTATGAAGACTATATATAATTTTGAAAGTCTATGTCCCTCATTTAAAGATAAAAGTAGGAATCAAATCTAGACTGTGATCAATAAGAGATTAGTGGCTCACCACCCTGAAGAAAATGAGGTTGAGGTGCTCTACTTGCGGCCCACCCATGTGCCGTACAAGATTAGAAGGGATGAATGAAAGAACGTAAGTATGCACACTTTCAATTTGGGATTATATGACATCTATTTATTCAAGTATCAATAAAAACAAATAATAATAATGTAAAAAATGTAAAAAATAAAATGAAAAAATAATAATGTAAAAAAAATATATATATCTAAAGAATACGAATAATAAAAAGGAGATATATATATATATATATATATATAAATATTAGGAATATATATTATAAATTATGGTATATATGAAATCTATAAAAAATGAATGACGGTATATCTAGGAATACAGATGGGCTAGTGATGGACTTATATATAGTCATGGAGTTATATATAGTCACACATATAATGTGCTCCCTAGTTATATCTAGTGATTTGTAGGTAGCTCCATTGTTTCCAATGGTCCTATTGTGCCACATATATTTAAAATGAGAATGAATGGTTTAAGACACAGAGGAGAAAAAAGTCTATTCTGGTAAGTATTATTAAGTATTGTACAGGTGACCTTTTATTGGTTCTAATGGTGTGTTCTGTCATAACTGTTAGTTATTCCTAGTTGATTTGATTTATTTCATTTCTTGGTTCCTCCTAGGTTCTAGTAGTGATGAGGTAGGGGTGGGGGCCTCACAGAGAAAGGAGATCGAGGTGCTGGGTACAGCCTGACCTTGAATCGAATCTAGATGATTGATCTTCCAAAATATTCCTTAGGTCCTTCTCCAGTTTATGCATTCTTACTAAAGGATGTTTCTCCAAAAAGCTGTTAAAAGAGCTCTATATATGGTAGAAATTAGAGATGAGCGAGCACTAAAATGCTCGGGAGCTCATTATTCGAGTCGAACTTTTCCCGATGCTCAGGTGCTCGTTTCGAGTAACAAACCCCATTGAAGTCAATGGGAGACTCGAGCATTTTTGCAGGGACCAAGGCTCTGCCTAGGGAAGGCTGGGTGAAAACCTGGAAACCTCAGAAAATGATGGAAACACCACGGAAATGGGCAGGAAACAGCAGGGGCAGCATTCATGGATGCCTCTGAGGCTGCCTAATCCCACCATTACCCCAAATTCTCCTGCAACAGCCTGGTGGTTACCCTCATGGCAATTG
>ONZH01014970.1:0-10637 GCA_900303285.1 Rhinella marina | reverse complement strand
TACAAGGACAACTTTGCCCAACTAATACCCATGGAGGAAAGGAGCAACCCGAGTCACTTTCTACCACAAGGCCCTGGTTCAGAAACTGCTACAGGCCTTTCCAGACCAGTCGAGCAACAGGGGGCGGACTGCAGTGGCCGAAGTTGGAGAGGAGAGGAGGGGGAAAGTCAGTGGTAGGCGCCAAGGGCAGGGGTACACTATTCCATGCTTTTGCCAAGTTTCTTAAACCCCAGCAAGACACTGCGACACAGCCACAGGGCATGCAGAGCAGGGCGGAACAGTACCGCAAGATGGTGAGGGAGTATGTCGCGGACCAGACCAACGTCCTGACCATTAACTCCACGCCATATAATTACTGGCTGGCCAAGCTGGACAGGTGGCCAGAACTTGCGCAGTACGCTCTTGAGGTGCTTGCCTGCCCAGCTGCAAGTGTACTGTCTGAAAGGGTTTTTAGTGCCGCCGGGGGTATCATTACAGAAAAACGGACGCGCCTGTCCACCGACAACGCTGACATCCTCACGTTCATCAAGATGAACAGGTCATGGATATCCCCTCAGTTCTCATCCCCACCTCAGGCTACCTCCTAAATTGCTCGCTTTCCTCCTCCTCCTCCTCCTCCTCTTCATCTGAGTTGCATATGCAACAATTTTTCTGGAAAGTCATACGTCTTTCTACTAACAATTTTTCAGGAAAGTCATACGTCTTTCTAATAACAAATTTTTAGTAAAGTCATCCGTCTTTCTAATAACAAATTTTCAGTAAAGTCATCCGTCTTTCTAATAACAATTTTTCTGGGAAGTCATCCGTCTTTCTAATAACAATTTTTCTGGGAAGTCATTCGTCTTTCTAATAACAAATTTTCAGTAAAGTCATCCGTCTTTCTAATAACAATTTTTCTGGGAAGTCATCCGTCTTTCTAATAACAATTTTTCTGGGAAGTCATTCGTCTTTCTAATAACAAATTTTCAGTAAAGTCATCCGTCTTTCTAATAACAATTTTTCTGGAAAGTCATCCGTCTTTCTAATAACAATTTTTCAGGAGTCATGCGGCTTTGTAACCCAATTTTTTAGGAAAGGCCATGGGGTTCTATACAAACAGTGCTGACGGAAGCCCATCAGCCTTTCTAAACACAATGCCCACTGCCTCTCCCAAGCGGTTGTGGTTCACCGCCAGGTTGTCAGGCACCATTACCGTGTCCCTGAAAATTGCCTTGGGGTCATCACCAGACTATTGGCCAGATTTAGAAAAAATGGTGCAATTAGGGAGCCTCAGAGGCATCCCTGCATGCTGCCCCTGGTGTTTCCTATCCATTTCCAAGGTGTTTCCATCATTTTCTGAGGTTTTCACATGTTGGGGCAAACTTGACTGTGCAGAACCTTTGGCCCCTGCAAAAATATTCGGGTCTCCCATAGACTTTAATGGGATTCGTGATTCGGCCCGAACCCCCGAATCTTTTAGGATTCGCTCAACTCTAGTCAATAACAAAAGTTCATCTCAATACTTTGTTATATATCCTTTGTTGGCAATGACAGAGGTCAAACGTTTTCAGTAAGCCAAGGTTGGCACACAATGTTGCTGGTATGTTGGCCCATTCCTCTATGCAGATTTCCTCTAGAGCAGAGATGTTTTGGGGCTGTCGCTGGGCAACACGGACTTTAAACTCCCTCCAAAGGTTTTCTATGGGGTTGAGATCTGGAGACTGGCTAGGCCAATCCAGGACCTTGAAATGCTTCTTACGAAGCCACTCCTTTGTTGCCCTGGCGGTGTGCTTGGGATCATTGTCATGCTGAAAGACCCAGCCACGTTTCATCTTCAATGCCCTTGCTGATAGAAGGAGGTTTACACTCAAAATCTCACAATACATAGCCCCATTAATTCTTTCATGTACACGGATCAGTCGTCCTTGTCACTTCGCAGAGAAATAGTCCCAAAGCATGATGTTGCCACCCCCATGCTTCACAGTAGGTATGGTGTTCTTTGGATGCAACTCAGCATTCACTCTCCTCCAAACACAACGAGTTGTGTTTCTACCAAACAGTTCTACTTTGGTTTCATCTGACCATATGACATTCTCCCACTACTCTTCTGGAACATCCAAATGCTCTCTAGCAAACTTCAGACGGGCCCAGATATGTTCTGGATTAAGCAGGGGGACAAGTCTGGCACTGCAGGATCTGAGTCCCTGGAGGTGTAGTGTGTTACTGACGGTAGCCTTTGTTATGTTGGTCCCAGCTTTCTGCAGGTCATTCACTAAGTCCCCCTGTGTGGTTCTGGGAATTTTGCTTACAGTTATTGTGAACATTTTGACCCCACGGGGTGAGATCTTGTGTGAAGCCCCTTATCAATGGAGATTATCAGTGGTCTTGTATGTCTTCCATTTTCTAATTATTGCTCCCACAGTTGATTTTTTTCACACCAAACTGCTTGCCTATTGTAGATTCAGTCTTCCCAGCCTGGTGCAGGTCTACAATTTTGTTTCTGGTGTCCTTCGACAGCTCTTTGGTCTTCACCATAGTGGAGTTTGGAGTGTGACTGTATGAGGTTGTGAAGAAAAAGGGGGTCAGTCAGCACCACCTAATGAGCAGATGCACGTTGCTATGGCTAAATACACAAAGGAAAAAGGATACAATGCAACAGCACCCTGCAAAGCAAATCAAGTACAACAATGCCATAGTAGTAGAAGGTATTCTGGTGTTAATGCTACGCTTATTTGAAAAAATGTTAAATAAAAAAAAATAATTGAATCAGACTCTGATGCAGACAGGCTGGTCAGGAGTGCACGACTGAATGGAGTAGCCACACCTCCAATGCAAATTGCAAAGAAAAAGGGGGTCAGTCAGCACCTCCTAATGAGCAGATGCACGTTGCTATATCTGCTCCAGAGTCTGATTTTAATTAGTGTAAGTATAAAGCTGTGCATGCATATTGGTATCTGCATTCAATGGAAGCCATTGTGGCACCGAAATGATAAAAAGCACATGGAGCCTTCACTCCTTGAACTTTATGTTGACACATAACAGGTAGTATTTAGTGTTAGGTCCCATCTTACAGAGATCATCTTGACATTTGGCAGACGGGCTCAGATAATTTTGTACAAAATGTATTTGCCAAGAATCTCAATTTTATATAAAAAAAAAAACTAATTTTTTTTTTCAAAAATTTTTTTTTTACATTTTTTCAAATAAGCGTAGAATTAACACCAGAATACCTTCTACTACTATGGCATTGTTGTACTTGATTTGCTTTGCAGGGTGCTGTTGCATGGTATCCTTTTTCCTTTGTGTATTTAGCCATAGCAACGTGCATCTGCTGATTAGGTGGTACTGACTGACCCCCTTTTTCTTTGCAATTTGCATTGGAGGTGTTGCTACTCCACTCAGTCGTGCACTCCTGACCAGCCTGTCTGCTCCAGGGTCTGATTTTAATTAGTGTAATTATAAAGCTGTGCATGCATGTTGGTATCTGCATTCAATGGAAGCCATTGTGGCACCGAAATGATAAAAAGCACATGGAGCCTTCACTCCCTGAACTTAATGTTGACACATAACAGGTAGTATTTAGTGTTAGGTCCCGTCTTACAGAGATCACCTTGATGTTTGGCAGATGGGCTCAGATATTTTTGTACAAAATGTATTTGCCAAGAATCTCAATTTTATATTAATTTTTTTTTTTAAATGGATTTCAAATTTTTTTTTACATTTTTTCAAATAAGCGTAGCATTAACACCAGAATACCTTCTACTACTATGGCATTGTTGTACTTGATTTGCTTTGAAAGGTGCTGTAGCATTGTATCCTTTTTCCTGTTTGAGGTTGTGGACAGGTGTCTTTTATACTGATAACAAATTCAAACAGGTGCCATTACTACAGGTAATGAGTGGAAGACAGAGGAGTCTCTTGAAGAAGAAGTTACAGGTCCGTGAGAGCCAGAAATCTTGTTTGTTTGTAGGTGACCAAATACTTATTTTCCACCATAATTTGCAAATAAATTCTTTAAAAATCAGACAATGTGATTTTCTGGATTTGTTTTCTCATTTTGTCTCTCATAGTTGAGGTCTACCTATGATGTCAATTACAGGCATTTCTCATCTTTTTAAGCGGGAGAACTTGCACAATTGGTGGCTGTCTAAATATTTTTTTTCCCCACTGTATGCTAGATGGTAGGGCTGGGCGATTAATCGAATTAATTCGATTAATTTGCCAATTAAAAGCCTCACGATTTAATTTTTTAGGAAAATCGTGAACTCGATTTTCCTAAAATGGCGCCTGCCAGATGAAATAAAAAAAATCTCTCACCTGTCCTGCGCCGCGGCTCCACTCCGGTGACCGCGTATAGCGTCAGGACGTAGTGCGCACACTCTGACCTGATGCTGCACGCCGGGAGAAGAAGACTGAGGAGCGCCAGACCTGGAGCGGAGCCGCGGCGCAGGACAGGTAAGGGATTTTTTTATTTTATTCTTATGGTGGCCTAGTGGGCTGTTCTGATGGCTGAAGGGGGCACTACTGTGGGCTAATCTGAGGTTTCAAGGGGGCACTACTGTGGGCTGATCTGAGGTCTGAAGAGGGCACTAATGTGGGCTGATCTGAGGTCTGAAGGGGGCACTACTGTGGGCTGATCTGAGGTCTGATGGGGCACTGTGGGCTGATCTGAGGTCTGATGGGGGCACACTGGGCTGATGTGGGGTCTGATGGGGCACAATGGGCTGATGTGGGGTCTGATGGGGCATAATGGGCTGATCTGAGGTCTGATGAGGGCACAGTGGGCTGATCTGAGGTCTGATGGGGGCACACTGGGCTGATGTGGGGTCTGATGGGGAACAATGGGCTAATGTGGGGTCTGATGGGGCATAATGGGCTGATCTGAGGTCTGATGAGGGCACAGTGGGCTGATCTGAGGTCTGATGGGGGTATAGTGGGCTGATCTGAGGTCTGATGGGGGCACAGTAGGTTTTTTTATTTATTTATTTTTTTTATTTTTAATAACATAAGAAAATCGAGATTTAAATCGTGAATCGTCCAAAATTTTTAAAAAAAAAATCGAGATTTTTTTTTTGGGCCATATCGCCCAGCTCTACTAGATGGAGGTACAGATATTGCATTGGAACACAGAAATTTAAATTGTGCTTTTGTGTGGGTTGAATAACTGCACTGAACAGCTGGTAGCACCTGCCTGGACATTATAATTAGTATTGATCGAATTGAAGTGAAACAAATTGAATTGGATCCGAATTTCAGGAAAACTTAAATCTGTAACAAATACAAATTTCCTCTTGCTTTGTTTTACCAAATCAATTTTTTCGTAAAATGGCTGCTTCACATGTTACAAAGTAAAAGTAAGAAGCTCGGGAATATGACCCATAATGCCGTGCAGCCATCCCCTGTGATGTCACAGCCCTATAAAAAGACTAATTCTGCCCCCTCTCTGCCATTTTACAGTGAACTGAACATAGAGACAGATGTGCCAAGTGCTAGGGACAGAGTTTAACAAAGCTTTAATCAGAGAATCTTGGATAGGGACAGTGCAGGGACTGTACAGGGACAATGTAGGGAGATCATAGGGAGAGTTTTCAGTACACTGAATACTGTACATTGTACACTGAAGGGAGAGCGTAGGGAGATTGCAGGGACAGTGCTGGGACAGTGCAATCTCTGTGAAATCACCCTGTGCATCTTGTTCCACTGTTGTGCCTTTCATTCTTAATTCTTCATTCTATTATGCATAGACTTATTGTGTATTGTCAACAGGTGGTCTAATACAATATATAGGCACGTTTATATAGTTCATCTGTTGTGCCTTTTATACTTAATCTGTTATACATAGACTATGCATTAGAATTAGTCTCAACAGCCGATAGGCTGTGTACCTAGTTAATCTGCAGCCTAACTAATAATGAATCTTTTCAGTTATACACAGATGTACGGTACATCAGACTCATTTTCAACAGGTGGTGAAGTGGTGTAATAAATAGGCATGTTTTTTGAGTCTGCTGCATCGATCATATTTCATCTGTTACATTACTGATTCAGTTACTGTACACCATGGGCAAGAGAGAGTTACCTAGGCCCTAGGAATGGGCGGTGGCAAAAATTATGTTGTAGCCCACAAAAGTAACAACAGAAGAACGGGTGGTGGTAGCAGCAGCAACAGGCTACAGCTGCCACTGTAATCCAGTGGTTGTGTTTTGACAAACAATCCAGCTGTTGGTTCCTCTGACACCACACTTAGTTGGCCTGGCCCAGGAACAACCTCTGTACCCTCACCTGTCCTGCAACTGCCTCTTTCTTTTGTGGCTCCTTCTTCTGAAAGTCAAGAAAGAAAACGAGGACAACATCCATATGTTCAAAGTGAAGAGTTGCTTTAATCCATCACCGTATCCAAAATTACAACGTTTCGGCTGTACTCTGCCTTTTTCAAGCATGCATATACCCCTGTGTTACAAACATTTATAGGCCATATGCTAGTGACATCATCAAGGTGACCCGAAAACATAAGCTACTTCTAATCCACAAAGTTTAAATTCATAAAATAATGTAGAAAACATGTGAATACCAACATGAGTAGTTCAAAAGACCCACTTACAACCAATTATGATGAGGCAGAGCAAGTTAAACATTAATATACCTGTATATCAACTTCCGTTCCAGTCTGAGCGGGGAAAAGGACCAGGGAGGCACATGACCTATAGCGATCACGTGACCCGTGACGTAATATCACATGGTCACCTCGTCGCTAGGCTACTGAACGCTCATACTAATAAGATCGCTCTTTAAAGTGCACAGCAAGGAGAACCTGTCACGTGATCAAGTCACGTGATCGGCTGCATCTCTTAGTTACAGGACGCTTTATTCAATGTGGTGTTAAGAGTACTATAGGTATATTCAACCTCTGGCCAGAGCAATTTGCATCACACGGGCTATAGAATAAGATAATATTAGCCCACAGTGTTGTGTCATGGATACAAATTTACAAACCTTTGAATATAAACAAAAGTCATATTAATACTATTGTTAGTTCTAAATACTTGTGTCAAACAAATGATTGGTTAATATTAATCCCAGTTAACATCCATGCAGTTCTTGAAGAATAGTACGTGGTGACACCTTCTATATCACTATATCAAGATCAGACGATATATAGCCAAATATTGTACACTTTCATTCACTTGTAAGACAGTATCATAAATACAGAACAATCATAGCCACCCGTATCCTGCATAGGCAATATAGTTATGAGGACCATGTGTTACGACAACAAAAACAATCATGGTCTCCCGTGTCCTGCTCAATCAAGTACATCTCAACTAAAAAAACGCACATGGATCTCTAGTACCATAACAGCAAGTCTAGAGATGAGCGAATCGAAGCTGACGTAGTGAAATTCGTTACAAATTTTATGGAAAATTCGATTCGCAACAAAAGCGAATTTCATGGCGATTCGTAGTAACAAATCTTTTTTTTTCCTAAAATGGCCGCAAGCACATGGCATGACATGGGGGAAGGATTTCTGGGACAAAGAAGTAAACACCCACAATGCGATCACATGCAGACATGTAGCCAATTAGCAGCCAGCCAGGTCCTGTGATGTCACAGCCCTATAAATACCTCTGTAGAAATGAGGCGATCAGGGATAGATAATCTGAATTGCAGGGATAGGAGAGGGACGATTTCTAGACAGAATCCATATGGGATTATCAGGCAGTGAAATCGCTATTCTGGTACACTGAGCAGCAGTGAGTGGGCATTGGGGTTAGCCTGTTATACAGCACTGCACTCTGTTCTAAAGGCTGTTTTGGGATGCTTTATTCAAAGAAGCACCACTAGTGTCTCTTGTTGCAGTGCAGTAAGAGGGTCAGAGCATTGTTTGGGATACATAAAAAAAATAAAAAAATAAATAAAATAATAAAAAACAAATATATATATATATTTAAAAATATATATATATCTTTTTGGGTTGTGGGTTTGGGTTAGACAAGCGCCATATAGTGCTGACTTCTTCAGTGTAGTTGAATTGCCAAAAAAAGAGTGAATCCGTGTTTGTGGGGTTGTTCGTTTTAAATAACTATTTGTGGCGTTATTCGCCATCCAAACAGAAAAGCGTGATATTGAGCAAAGTGAATACTTAAGTTGGTTGTTAAATAAATATGGAAACCGTTATGACAATGTTCTTCAACTTTTGGAGTCTGGAGTTTTGGAGCAGAGGGAATGGAAAGGGAACGCTATAATTGAAGGTTGGAATATGGTATGGAAAAGAACGAAAAAAAATACTGAATATAGTCGGTATTCTGGATAAGCCTTTCCTTTGGTATAATGAAAGTTTGATAGAAGTTAGCAAGCTAGGCGGTATGAAAGGTTTCCACAATGCAGAGATCACGGAGTTAACGGATGTTATTGAGGGAGGAGTAATTAAACCATGGGAGGTATTAAAGGAAGAATACCATTTGAAGCAGGAGCTATGGCTAGATTATTATAGATTACTAGCAGAAAGACCCGGCTTCGCCTGGGTATATTTCATCTATTTATTTAATGTTTCTGTGTGTCGTTGCAGAGAGAAAGTCAATGCAGCTGACAGAAATTGATTTTTACCTTCATTTTTTCAATCCCTATTGGCTGCGGAGTGGGAGGGGGTGTGGTTTAATGGGACACGGGGGGAGGGTTAAGTCCTTCATTTCAGGGTGGCCTGAATTATAGGTTAATGCCATGGTAATTTTAGGAAACACAATGGGTAGCAGTGGAAGAAAACATTGCTTTGCGCGGGTATATTTAATCTATTTCATTTAATGTTTCTGTGTGTCGTTGCAGAGAGAGAGAAAGTCATCCTCCCTCCCATCCCTGCAGCTGACAGATGTTGATTTTTACCTTCAATTGTTCAATCTCCATTGGCTGCGGAGTGGGAGGGGTCATGACCTGAGTCGGGGGCGTGACGTTGCAAGACCTGGGGCGGGGTTTTAAGTCCTGCTTTTGATGGTGGCCAGAATTACAGGTCGACGCCATGGTAATTTATGAGGACACGCCATGGTAACAGTGGATGAAACATTGCTTTGCACGGGTATATTTAATCTATTTCATTTAATGTTTCTGTATGTTGTTGCAGAAAGAAATCCAACTTCCCTCCCACCCCTGCAGCTGACAGAAGTTGATTTTTACCTTTATTTTTTCAATCCCCGTTGGCTGCGGAGTGGGAGGGGGCGTGGCCTGACAGAGTCGAAGTGTGGTTTCGCGAGATCTGGGGCAGGGGTCAGAGTGGCATGAATTACAGGTCGATGACATGGTAATTTATGGGACCCGCAATGGGTAGCAGTGGAAAAAAACATCTTTTATTAGTACTGAATGGTCGGTAGTCTAAAATTAGTCAATTTCATCTACGATTTTGTGTGTCGTTGCAGAGAGAAATTCACCCTCCCACCCCTGCAGCTGATTTTTTTCAATCCCCGTTGCCTGCGGAGTGGGAGGGGGCGTGGCCTGGCAGAGTTGGGGGTGTGGATTATCAAGATGCTTCGAACGGTTGTAGTCTGAAATTAGTCTATTTCATCTAAATTTTGTGCGTCATTGCAGAGAGAAATTCACCCTCCCACCCCTGCAGCTGACAGAAGTTTATTTTTCCCTTCATTCTTTCAATCCCTGTTGGCTGCGGAGTGGGAGGGGGCATGACCTGACAGAGTTGGGGGTGTGGCTTAGCAAAGCGCTTCGCATAGGTGATTTAATCTATTTCATTTAATGTTTCTGTGTGTCGTTGCAGAATGGCTGCAGAGTGGGAGGGGGCGTGGTCTGACAGAGTTGGGGGCGTGACTTAGCAAGACGATTCGAACAGTTGTAGTCTATAATTAGTCTATTTTATCTAAAATTTTTGTGTGTCGTTGCAGAGAGAAATTCACCCTCCCACTCCTGCAGCAAACAGAAGTTTATTTTTACCTTTATTTTTTCAATCCCCGTTGGCTGCGGAGTGGGAGGGGGCATAACCTGACAGAGTCGGGGGCGTGGATTAGCAAGACGCTTCACATGGATGTATTTAATCTATTTCATTTAATGTTTCTGTGTGTCGTTGCAGAAAGAAAGTCAACCTCCCACCCATCCCTGCAGCTGACAGAAGTTGATTTTTACCTTTATTTTTTCAATCTCTGTTGGCTGCGGAGTGGGAGGGGGCGTGGCCTTACAGAGTCGGGGCGTGGCTTAGCAAAGCGCTTCGCATAGGTGCATTTAATCTATTTCATTTAATGTTTCTGTGTGTCGTTGCAGAATGGCTGCGGAGTGAGAGGGGGCGTGGCCTGACAGACAGGGCGTGGCTTAGCAAACGGCTTCGAATGATTGTAGTCTATAATTAGTCTATTTCATTTAAAATTTTTGTGTGTCGTTGCAGAGAGAAATTCACCCTCCCACCCCTGCAGCAAACAGAAGTTTATTTTTACCTTCATTTTTTCAATTCCCATTGGCTGCGGAGTGGGAGGGGGCGTGACCTGACAGAGTCGGGGGCGTGGATTAGCAAGACGCTTCGCATGGGTGTATTTAATCTATTTTATTTAATGTTTGTGTGTGTTGTTACAGAAAGAAAGTCAACCTCCCACCCATCCCTGCAGCTGACAGAAGTTGATTTTTACCTTTATTTTTTCAATCTCTGTTGGCTGCGGAGTGAAAGGGGTGTG